>VMDO01015165.1:36409-52639 GCA_007922755.1 Pedetes capensis | reverse complement strand
ACGTGGGCTTAGGGCGGGGCCGTGGAACTCAGGCTGGGGCACGTGGAGGGGGGGCACGTGGTGTCCCATGTGGGCATAGGGACATGAGGCGGCGCACGTGAAGGTCATGGGGCACATAACCATCACCTGAATTTGGCACAGCCCAGACCCAGCTTGCTTGAGGTGGTTCACCTCTGATGGAGGAGCGGGGTCCATCTATCCTAGAGGTCACTCTGGGGACCTTGTTCACCAAAGTTAACAAAGACCCAAGCAGTGGGGGAGGTGGGAGCGTGGTCGCCTCCCTGTGGTACAAAGTAGAGGGTGGCAGGAACTCCAGTTGGCTGCAGTCTAAGGCACCGTGGTCTCGCCTTGTCTGCAGTTTCTCCTCCTGTGTTTCTGGTTGCATACAATCGACTGTGGGCTGAAAATGTTACCTGGAAATCTACAGGAGAAAACTTACAAGTTTTACGTTATATGGGTCCACACTGGGAGTATTCTGGGCATGGTGATGCAACCTCGGCCAGTCTACCATGTCAGGGATAGGACGTGACATTTTTTGTCCACCGTATCTGCATAGCACCGACTTTCTGCTGTGTAGTCACTCAGTAGTCACACCGGCTGTGATTAGTATGCCAGTATCTGGGTTCAGTCACCCTTATTTCATAATGGCCAAGAAGTCAGTAGTAGGCTCCAACAATAAATATTTGAGAAATAAGTTCTAACCTTGAAATGGGAGGCGGGGGTTTAGCTCAGTTAGTAGAGCGCTGCTCGATGATGAGGCCCCTGAGTTGATCCCTAGCACCACAAAAACGGGAGAAGGACGCGGCAATCCACTGCGGAAGCAATCAGCCATTGAAAACCCTATGAGAGTCGCTATGAGGCGGACCTGATTTGATGGCACCTACCAACAGCAAAGCTTAGGATGGCTCCAGCTCTAAAGTTGTGCACAAATGTAGAAGTGTTTTCCCATGCCGGTTAAGCAAGAGAGCACTGAGGGAACCCTCCAGAGTTTGTGTATAAGATGCGCTTTGGAAAAGGGACTGTGTGTTGAGAACTTGTTTAGCATACAAAATTTTTCCTTCAATTAGGTTTTGTCTAAAAATAATAGCTCTAAAGGAGTACAGGCTACTTGCCAACTTCTGTGACTGCCAGAACCTCAGCTAAGAACACCTGGGAGGGGAGGATTGTGTGGTGCAGTTCCGTAGGCCCCCACGTGTGGGGCTGGGAGGCAGTAGGAAATTTTAGAGGTGCCAGGCATGGTAGTGCACACCTATAATCCCAGCGGCTGGGGAGGCAGAGGCGGGAGGATCACAAATTCCAGACCAGAGGCAGTCTGCCTAATTTAGTGAGACCTTGTTTCCAAAAGTAAAAAAGTGGGCTGAGGGTGCAGCTCAGTGGTCCAGCACTTGCAGAGCATGCACGTGCAAGGCCTTGGGTTCAACCCCCAGTACCGCAAAAATAAATAAAATGAATTTTAGAGGTTTACCACATGAAGCTGTGGGTTATAAGCTAGTTTTTTTTTGTTGTTTAACTTTCTTGAGACAGGGTCTCCCTAAATTACACAGACTGCCTCTGGTCTCGAACTTGAGATCCTCCTGCCTCCTGAGCCGCTGGGATTACAGGTGTGTGCCACCACGCCCGACGCTGAAGCTGGCATTTTTGACATATAGAAACCTGCATGAGAGCTCACATTGGGCACTGACGCAAGGATAGGCTGGGTTAGCGCTGTCCTCCTGAGCCTTTAGGTGCAGCCCAAGCCCCTCGGTAGGCACGGGCCAGGTCTGCAGCGCTGCAGTGAGCCCTGTGACTTTGGGTAACTGTTTAGTTCTCTGAGCCTCAGCTGGCTTGTGAGTTCATTGCCATGTTGTGCATGTTTGTGTGGACTCCTGGGCCAGGCCCTCCCAACAGGAGGAGTTAGAATAGAATTTAGCGAAGTGCTTCCCTTCCCACCAAGCTCGGAGCCTGTGACTTAGGCACCACCGCCACCTGGTGGTGATATCCCAAAGTACAAGTCCAAGGTTTATATTTACTTATTTATTCTTTCATTCTTAAGGAGAAAGGAATTGTGCTTTAAAAGTTGAAAACGTGAGCCTAAGGTGTAGACACGTGATAGGAAAGGATGGGAAGTGGGACAATTCCAGGGTCTGCACGGTACTGCACAATTTTTTGAGATATTTTGAATTCCCAGAATATTAGAGCCACTCAGTAGGAAAGAACGACACGTCCGCCAAAGACACAATTCCAATTGCTTGTGTCACCCGCCACCTGGGATTTTCTGTCCTAACACTTTTTCTCCATCTGGACACCAAGTAGTATTTTTAGGTTTTGTTTTCCTTGTTTTTGTTTTTTTGTACATGAAAAACCACATGTTACTGCACTAAGGCTGTAAGAAAGTAAAATTTCTAAGTGAATGAAACCACAGACACAATCCCTTCAAAGGCAGTTTTCCTCCATCATGTGGTGGTGGTGGTTAGGTGCTGAGGAGTCGGGTCCAACTCATTGTCCAACAATGGCTGATTGTTTCGGGATTGCTTCAGAAGTGGATTGCCACATCCTTCTCCTATTTCTGTGGTGCTAGAGATTGAACCTGGGTCCTTCAGTGAGTTCAGGGCAGCATTCTACCAACTGAGCCAAACCCAAACTGCATCAGGTTGTTACATAACTAACCAGCTTGAATCTGTTTAAAATCAGACTATAGATGTGACAGGCTGGGATTTAGCTCAGTGGGTAGAACACTGGGCTGCAGTCTCTGAGGTACTGAGTTCAATTCCCAGCACCGCAAAAATGGGAGAGGGGCCTGGCAATCCACTCCCAAGGCAATCCCGAAGCACTCAGCCATTGAAAACCCTATGAGGGTGGCTATGAGTCGGATACCGACTCGACAGCACCTAACAACAACATAGATGTGACAAACACTAGGTAGTTTTCAGTGAGCTCATCTGATTACCTCTAAACCGAGGCTCAGACAAGGCACTGGCAGCTCTCTGTGCTTCCACCTTGAACCCTGGCCTTCGCCCTGAACAAGTTCAGAGGGAGCTGGCTGTGCGCAGCACCAGCAGAGAGTACAATACGAACAATACTCCCCAACTCAAGAGAATAATCCTGCCCTGGGCTTGCTGTGCGCACCGGCCAGGCATTGCTCACCACCGGCCCCTGGCGCTGAGGGTGGAGGCACGCAGTGGTAGCCTCTGCCATGGAGGGAGCCTGTGGGGACTGCCTGAGGATGTCACCCAGCCTTTTTGTCCGGGCAGGGTGATCCGATGGCCTCCGCCTTCCTGCACTCAGGCGTGAACAGTGGCGGGGCAGAAGGAGCGTGCCATGGCCTGTTTTCAACAGTGATCAAACTCCACATCCGAACCCCCCAGGGCCCCTGCAGGGTGCTGGGCCGTGGCCTGCAGAACTGCCCTGGAGGCCTATCCTAGCCACGAAGTGACGATGCCACCAGCCACCACAGTGGATCGTGGCAGGCAGCCCACGGAGGTCCTTGGTGGTCCAGAACCACAGAACTCCAGGGGCTGAGTGGGGGCTGCAGGCTCCTTAGAGGTCTCTTCTCGGTCCCTGTCTCAGACAGACACTGCCTGGCCCCCGTGTCAGCAGTCCAGCCAAGCTGGGGACAGGGGTCCTGGGGACTCGGGGATGTTGGCTTTGGCCTTGGGCATTACCAGAGTTGCTTCCCATGCTGGTGTGGCGCGTGTGCCCTGGAGGGGACTTAGAGGTCTGCGTCCCCTCTGCTGTCACCACTGCAGCACCCTCCTGTAGCCACAAGCTGGTTCCATGACCACCTTCCTGTCTCCTTTTGCCCCCCCCCCCCAGCTCTAAAAACCTAGTGAGGCTTTTCCCGTCCTAAAACTCAGGCTTTTGCCTCTGCTTTGCCTTCCGTGACCAGGATGAGGACCTGGCGTCCCAGAGACCTGGCGCTCCCCAGACGTGGGACCAGAGTGAATCACCCGTTCTTCCCGGTGCTGTCCTCACAGAGATGGTTGCCGGGCACTGCAGGGGCCGCACAGTCCAGTACCCGGCGTGGTGCCTCAGGAGACACAGGCTTCTCGGACATGGTCCTGGGAGTCCCTGTGCTCCCCACCTGTCCTGCCCAGCCTGCCCCCGAGGACACCCCACACCTGCGCTTGTCTGTGCTTTAGAAAGGCTGATCGGTGCCGCAGCTGAGCAGCCCGCGATGTCTCCTCTGGTGTCCTCCGCTGAGCTCTGCGCCTGCCTGGTTCTGCTTCACACAGGAGGTCGTGTGAGGCCTCAGGCTTCCGCTTGGCCAGGCCAGGTCAGCAGCAAGAAGGGCCAGGGGGGACAGGAGGGTGTCCTGGGAAGATCCTCCTCCATGCTTCGAGTGGAAGAGCACGCGGTGCCACTGGGGGCCAGAGCCAAACAACAGCCCCGCCAGGTGCACCCCAACGCAAAGGCGGCTGGACAGCCTGGGGGGCCTGGGCTGCTTCCTGACGACCCTCCCTGGAAAGTGGAATGTGGTGCGGCACTTCAGGAGGAAGGCGGAGGAAATCGCCTTCAGTCCGTGCTGCCCCCGGCTGTGTGACGTGTGAGCAAGTGCGGTGAGGGACAGGGTGCTGGGCCACGCGCAGGACTGAAGGATGTTTAGCCGGTGGGTCCAGGAAGCAGACGTCTTAATTTTTAGAGCTGCTCTGTCAGGCGCTTTACAGCTTCCTCTTGTGACTACGACGTGCCATAAATCTGCAGACAGCTTGTCTCCAAACTCCTGCGGAAATGGTCCTGCACCCCAGCAGCGAGTTCTGCAGAAATAAAGTGGCCCATAAATAACATGTGCATGGCAGCCTGGGCTCCTGGGAGGTGTGAGGCCCGAGGGATCCTGAGGCCATGGAGACAGGCGGAGGTGTTGGCCAGGGGTTAGGGTGGCGGGCACCCTCAGGTTCCAGAGGCACTGGGAAGGTGAATTGCTGAGGGAGGGAGGGAGGGCGGTGGGATGGTCCTGAAAATGAACAACGCCTAAGGTTTGACCCTGCTAGGAAAACTGGGGAGCTGGGATTTAGCTCAGTTGGTAGAGCGCTGCGCTGCAGTCTCTGAGGTCCCGAGTTCGATTCCCAGCACCGCAAAAATGGGAGGAGGGCCTGGCAATCCACTCCCAAGGCAACCCTGAAACAGTCAGCCATTGAAAACCCTATGAGGGTCACTATGAGTCGGATACCGACTCGACGGCACCTAACGACACCAGAAAACTGGAGGAACTCGGGTTCACAAAGACAGAGGTCCCCTGGTGCAGGAGATGCGCGGCACACAGCACAGACCCGAGCCCTCTGGGCCACCGTGGAAGTGGGCGGTACACCCTGGTTACCGCCTCCGTTTTGCGTGGGGTCCTGGGCCAGCGGCGGCTCCCGGGGCAGGCGATGTCCTCTCCCCTTGGGCCCAGCAGGCCATCACCTTCATCCAGCCCGCGCATGCCTTGGGGCTTCAGACTGGCATGCTGCGGCTACCAGGGACACGGCGAGAGCCGGAGCAAGAAGAGCCAGGCGGCTTTCGCTGGGCCGGGTGTGGGAGGGGCCGGCCAGGATGAGCTCAAGGGCAAGGGCAGGGAATAAAGTGGGAAAGGAGTGGACGACAGAGGCGTCAGGGGACCTGGGACAGAAGGGCAAAATGGTGTCAGTAACACTAACAAACTGTGGGGCTGAAGACTGGTCTCTCTTGGCAGTGGTGGTGTGTGGGAGCCGCCACCTCAGGACGTGGCAGATTGTCCCAGGGTTCCTGTTGGGTGGAGATGAGATAAACCAAGGAAAACCTCAGGAGTAAGGCAAGGCCTCACGGTCTAGGGCAGCCATTGGGAAACATCTTTTGTGTAAAGGCAGAGAGATGAACACCAGAGGCCTTGGACCACGCAGTTTTATTCATCAGCTCACCCCCGGCCCAGTGCAGAAAAGAGTGGGCGTGGCTGTGTCTCCATAAAACTTTGCGAGCAAGGGAGGGGGCTGTATGTTTGCCCCAGGCTTGGTCTGCTTATGAGGAAGAGGGCGTAGATGCTGCTCTAAGACCTCAGCCCTGTTCCCTGTTCTGCCCGGCACTTGGATCTGCGACCTCAGGCAGACTATTCATCTCTCGGCCTGCTTCCTCGCTAGTGAAATGAGCGAACAATATCTGCTCAGAGTTGGGATTTGTGCAAAGCTCCTTCCACAGTGCAGGGTCCGAGGGCCTTTCCATGGATACCCACGGCTCGGGTGCATTGGCCGCAGGCAGCCCCGACGTTCTGTTGTCTCCAATGCCTTTGACCGTCTTTTGCCTCATTCGTTGGACCTCACTCAGAATGAAGAGTCTTCCACTCCATTCATAATCCCAAAGTGGGTCCTTCCAAATTCGCTGTCATGTTCTTCCACATGGTCTGGCAGCTTTAAGCCCCTGTAGAGTCCCTGGAAAATTCCACTGCACCAAAATGTTGCCCACTCCATAAGAGAATCAAAAACAGATGGGCTGAGTCGATGAGGGCTGGAGCATGGATTCCCCTTCATAAGCACAGGTTTGGGCAGACATTTGCGGTAAGAGCCATACAATAAAAGATCCCAGAATGTTCTAAACACTGAAGTTCTGGCTGTTTATGTCAAAGAACATTTGGAAGGCATGGATCACTGAAATGGCACCGTCTAAATGTATGGCTCAGAGTTTACTAAAATATTTGTGTTTTGGAAATTGTCACTGATCAGAGAAACTGGAATTTAGATGGAAAAAATTAGTACTCAAAGGGAGGAGCTCTTAAGTATGCCACTGTGGTATCTGGTTAGAGTATGAACCGCCTGGATCTCTCTCTGGGTGCATTCATAACATGACAAAAGATGCGTGTGTTCCTACCTCAAATATTGCAAGGCTAAGAGCACAGATGTGGTGGGTAATTGTGAGCATTATGACTATTGGTAAGCTAAGGGGCAGATGGGCTGGGGTTTAGCTCAGGTGGTAGAGCACAGCTCCGCACTCTCTGAGGACATGGGTTCGGCGGTCCCCAGCACTGCAAAAGTGGGAGAAGGATGTCAACGTCCAGTCCCCAAAACAATCCTGAAGTAATAAGCCATCGAAAATCCCATGAGGGTCCCTGTGAGTCAGATGTGACTCAGTGGCACCTAATGACAAAAACAAGGGACAGATGATACCATTTTCATATCCAGACTATTTCCTCAACAAGTAGAAAAGGAGTTACAAAGGTCGAAGCCCGATGGACCTGATTTCAGGCATCTCAGGAAGGTTATACGTGGTTACCCAAAGGGGGAGTGAAGCCTTTTGAAAAAACCCCTGCAGACCAAAAGCCTGCCTCCACCTCAACACTGCATTGGAAATCATAGCCAGAGCGGTCAGGAAAAGTAAAGAAAAGCACACAAATTGGAAAGGAAGAAATAAAGCTATTTCTATTTCAGATGATATGATCCTATAAGAAAATCTTTTTAAAATCCACAAAATCCCTACCAGGGCTAACAAATAAATCCAGCAGTTTTGAGGTACAGGATTAACTCCCCAAAAAGCTCATGTTTGTATACACACCCAAGGAAAAATTCAAAAAGGAAATCAAAATAGTTCCAGTTGTAATAACATCAAAATGAGCAAAATACCAAGGAATAAAATTAATCAAATTAAAATATGTACACTCTGAAACCCATAAAACATTGCTGAAAAAAATTAAAGACCTAAATAAATGGAAAGGTGTCTCATATTCATGAACCAAAAGATTTAATTTTGTTAGAATGACAAAGCAATCTAAGAATTCAAATACAGCTTCTACCAGAATTCTAGCAGCCTTGCAGAATGGCCAAAACAATCTTGAAAAAGATGAAACTGGAGGATTCACACTTCTTGATTTCTAAACTTACCGCAAAGCTACAGTACTCAAAGCAATGTGGCACTAACATAATGGTAGACGTGTCTGTTATGGACTGGAAGTTGCTGGTACGAAGAACCATCATTCTAGTCAGATCCAAACAGAATTTGAGCCAGTAATGAGGGAATGGAGGAGGAGGGCTCACGCCTGCCCGTGAGAGATGTCCAGGCAGCAGCCAGGACATCCCGAGAGCCCCGCAGGAGAGTTCTTGTTCTGCACATGTGCCAGCACCCTGGGTGTGCTCCAGACTGAGTGGCTTGAGCCATAGAAAGGACACTGCTGTGGGTGAGGAGGCGGTGGCTAGGGCACAGCTGTCCTGGTGCGGAGAAATGGCTTCCTGAAGCGCTGGGGAAGGTGGCAGCCCTTCCAGACATAGGGTAGAGCTGAGCACAGGAGGGAGGGGAGATCCTGCTCTCTCAGCGCCTTCCCCTTGGACTTGTTGTTGTTGTTGTTAGGTGCCATCGAGTCGTGTCCGACTCATAGCGACCCTCATAGGATTTTCAATGGCTGATTGTTTCAGGATTGCCTTGGGAGTGGATTGTCAGGTCCTTCTCCCATTTTGCGGTGCTGGGAATCGAGCTCGGGACTCAGAGACTGCAGAGCAGTGCCCTACCAACTGAGCTAAATCCCAGCCCTCCCCTTGGACTATGCAAGGCCATATTTAGTGTACCGGACTTGGCCTTTCCCTCTCTGTTAGAATTTGCCTTGTTGTTAGGTGCTGTCAAGTTAGGTTTGACTCAAAGCAGCCCTACATGCAACAGAACGAAACACTCCCTGACACTGCCATGCCTGGCACTATGTCAGTGCTTCTTTGGTATTCATAGGGTTCTTGATGACTAATTGTTTCAGGATTGTTTGGGGAGTGGATGGCGAGATTCTGCTCTGATTTTTATGGTGCTAGGGATTAAACCAGGACCTCAGAGAGCACAGAGCTCTACCAACTGAGCTAAATCCCAGACAGGAATTTGCCTTAGATTTCCCAAACTTGTAAAATGCATTGTTATTGTTAAGATCAGTGTTACTATATGTTCATAGTAAAAGTAATACCACGTACTTATATACTAGATGTTCTATGCATTTTACAGACTTGTTGTTGTCGTTAGGTGCTGTCGAGTTGGTGTCTGACTCATAGCGACCCTACGTACAACAGTTGAAACAGTGCTTCTCTGTTATTATCAGGGCTTCTCTGCTATTCATAGGGTTTTCATTGGCAGATTGATTTTTGGGAGTGGGTTGCTGGGTCCTTCTCCCAAGCCTACAGCACCAGGTGTTCCCAGGCAGTCTCCCATCCAAGTAGTAACCAGGCCCAAACCTGTTTAGCTTGGGAGATCTGATGCCACAGTGGTACGGATACAGGCTTTACATGACTTGTTAGTTGTTGTTGTTAGGTGCCTTCGAGTCGGTATCCGACTCATAGCGACCCTCATAGGGTTTTCAATGGCTGAGTGCTTCGGGATTGCCTTGGGAGTGGATTGCCAGGCCCTTCTCCCATTTTTGTGGTGCTGGGAATTGAACTCAGGACCTCAGAGACTGCAGCGCAGTGCTCTACCAACTGAGCTAAATCCCAGCCCTTACATGACTAGCACATGGAAATCTCATAACCACACGAACTAGCTTTTGTATTGTTACCCCCATCTTGTAGATGGAGAGACTGAAGCCCAGAGCAGTTCTGTCACTCACCCAAGGTCACAGAGCAGCAGAACCAGGACTCGGGCCAAGGGCCATGGCTGCTATGCCTGATTCTCTGATCACGTGCTGTCTTCAAGAGGAAGCCAACCGAGGAGTCAGCACCCAGACCCTCCGCCCAGACCCCGGAAAACCTGACGCTCTGTGTGAGCGGACGGGGCCTGATACAGGGTCGTATTTTGACCAGCTCGTAGGTGATGCTGATGCCACAGTGTAGGGCAGCTGGTCTGCGGTCCACAGCTTGGCAGCCACTTCCCTGGCGCCTGGGAGGGAGCGGTCGCCCCACATCCAGGACTCGAGGCCAGGTCCTGGTGGGTCTGGGGTTGATGTGCAGGAGGAGGAGCCCCACCCCAGGAGGGCTGGAGCGCAGGTCCCTCTGCAGTGTGTGCGGGGAGAGGAGGCTCAGACGGGTCACGACGACGAGGGCGGGCGTCCGATCCCTCACGATGACAGGACGTCATAAACAAACGACGGTTTATCATCTCTAAACAAGCCAGCGGGGGCTCCGCAAAGTGCAGTGGTGGGCCCCAGGGCCGCCCGCCCTCCGCCTGGCAGCCTGTGCCTGCCTCTTGGTGCTGCTGGCCTGGCTCTCAGTCCAGGAGAGGCAAGGACACAAGGAAAACCAGGCCCACGGGCAGGCAGGGGCTGGCATTCCCCAAAGAACCCCAGGAAGCCCGGCCACACAGCGGCCGGTGCAGCCAGTGCTCAGCCCCTCGATTGACCTGATACACAGCAAGGCACAGCTCTTGCTGCAGAGGAGTGGCGGGCAGTGAAACAGGACTGGGCTCTGCGTTCCGGCCACCTGGCTGTTTCTGGAAGTCTGTCTTTCTGCAAGGATGGAGAGCAGGGCTCTGAGACGCTGGTCACACAGACGGGAAGGTTGGGGGAGACTGGGGACCTCAGTGGGTGCTAATTGGCCCCAAAGGACTAGTGCCATGGAACCTAGTAATCCATAGGACCTCCGGCTGGATGTGAGTATTAGGGGGTCTCATTCAAATTCCCTTCACAGCTGGATGCTTTGGGAAAATCCAGCTTTCTAGGCCTTGCTTTCTTCATGAAATGTGAGGTAAGGAGCAGTGAAAGTGGTGCTTACCTCGTAGAATTGTGCGGACGACCTAAGATGGTGTATTAAGGACAGCACCTGCCACGTGGCACGCAGCGTCGTTTAGCATAAACGTTAGCAGGTATGAAGAGCTCAGCTTCCCTATACAGGGCTCCAAGTGAAGGGAGCCTCCAGGTAGTAAAGGTAGGACAGGAGGGAGACGACCCCAGGGCCCCGGGGCAGAAAATCATCCACTACAAGTATTTCACGTAAGGCAAGTGGCTGGCGCCTTCCCACGGGGCTCACCAGGGAGGCGTCCGGACATTGAAAAGCCGAGCTACGTCAAACTCGCAGCGCAGCATTTCCAGGGTGCAGAGCGCAGCAGCCTTCAGCCCGCACTGGACGCGTGCTGCAGCCCGGCCGCCTGTGCCTGACCAGGGGTGCTGGTGCTGGCAAAGGCTTGGCTTAGTGACGCACAGCTGGGGACCGAAGATGAGTTACTCGGGCAACACGGCGTTGCTCGCAGGTAGACAGTGGGCTTGTCTGCTTCATGCTGTTGGAAACACAGAACAGTGAGAGTCGGCCCATTCAGAACAGGGGTGACACGTGACAAGCCCCTCGGCTGGCGCGAGGCAGGAGCTGCGTGCAGTGCCAGGCACGGAGCCTCCTGGTCATTGTCTGGTGCTTCTTACTCTGCTCTCTGAGGTACAGGGAGGCAGCAGTAAAACAGTGAAACCATGCGGTCTCACAGGTCTTAGCAGAGCACAGATGCTCTGCTAAGAGGGAAGGTAATTGTCGTATTATGACTTTTCACAAAAGGGCAGGACTGCTTGAGCCAGCAGGTAACCCTATAACAATACAACACACATCTGTGTGCAAGTGTGTGTGTGTGCGTGTCTGTGTGTGTATTACAGAAATGGCGTGGGTAGGTCAAAAGAAGAGGCAACTGCTTTAATAATTGTTGTTGTTGTGTGCTGTCGAGTTGTGTCCGACTCATAGTGACCCTCGTAGGGTTTTCAATGGCAGACTGTTTCAGGATTGCCTTGGGAGTGGATTGCCAGGTCCTTCTCCTATTTTTGCGGTGCTGGGAATCGAACTCGGGACCTCAGAGACTGCAGCACAGCGCTCTACCAACTGAGCTAAATCCCAGTCCGCTTTAATAGTACACAGTTGCAAAAAGAATCGTAAGTGTGCAAGCCCAGTATTTCCTCTGACCCCTGGCAACTGCCTCGACCTCGCTTGGACATGTCTGTCTGTTCACTGGACGCTGATGGACTCCTGCTTGAGCTCCTCCGCCTTCCTGGCCTCCACACCTGTCATCTCCCAGTCTTAGGACGCGTCTTTGCCAGGGGAGGCACACCCTCCTTGCCTCCGCTGCCTTCCTAGCCGTCCTGTCTGCCTGGACAGCCCTGCTCCATCTATGTCTCTGCAGGACGCTGCGTGTCACCAGTGTCCCCTTTGCCTCTGGTGGTAAAGTGAGATCACTGAGGGCATGGTAGTGTTACTTGGGCTCAGACACTAGGGACCCAGCAACTCAGGAGCAGATAGAAAATGGACCAAGTGGGGCAGCAAGGCCGAGTGGATCTGTGGGCATTCTGTCCATGATCTATAGCGTTCGGACCCGTGAGGTGCTCAGTCCACGGAAAAAAGGCTTCATCCAATGTATCTTTATCATTTTCTCAGAGTAGACAAAGTCAGTTTTCAAGTAATATTTCTCATTTTGAAGATATTTTTGCAGAACCTAGGGTACTGCTTGGATTAGCTCAGCTGGTAGAGCACCACTCTACGCTCTCTGGGGCCCTCGGTTCAGTCCCCAGCACCACAAAAGTGGGAGAAGGATGTGGCAATCCATTCCTGAAAGCAATTCCAAAACAATCAATCAGCCATTGAAAACTCCATGAGCAGGATGTAACTCAATGGCACCTGACAGCAACAGGGCACTGCCTGGAATAAAGCCTCGGTAGACATTGAACATCCGGGCTGAGATTTAGCTCAGTTGGTAGAGCAGGGCTCTGCAGTCTCTGAGGTCCCAAGTTCGATTCCCAGCACCGCAAAAATGGGAGAAGGACATGGCAACCCAATCCCAAGGCAATCCTGAAACAATCTGCCATTGAAAACCCTATGAGGGTCGCTATCAGTCGGACTCGACTTGATGGCACCTAACAACAACAACAACAACAACAAGACATTGAACCGATGCAGGAGTAAAGAAAACCAAAGGGAGGAGCAGCGATCGCGGAGGCACCAGTGGAGCCCTTTTCTCTGTCAGAAGATCTCCCAGTAATGGCGGGTGGGACCAGCGCGTCCTCTCAGGAGCCCCGCGAGGCAGCCGACTTCCCAGTGTAGTCCGCATGTGTCTTCAAAATAACGTGCTCAACCTCAAGGTCATATTTTTACAACAAATTGGCTTCCGTTGCAGGATTGTGTGTTAGAGCACACTGAGTTGGGAATCGCAAAGCCCACTGTGCAGACCCCGTGTGTCAGTGCAGTGCTTAGTGTGAGTGCAGTGAGGAGACGGCCTGACAGCTAGGCTGGATCCACTTCCTCGGCTACACTGCATTACAACCTTGTTAATCAGAGGATCCGTAAAAACCGTTGCAGCTCAAGGAATAAGAAATTACTTCCCTTGGCAAATACGAAATCTTATGTCCCCCAAGATGCGCTTGTAATACTTTTCCCTGTAAGAAACACATGTGATTGAAATCTTTTTGACCCCGTGGAATCTACTGGGTAAAGCTGACCCACTTTTTTCTTTTCCTGATTCTGCACCACCAAAAAAATGTCTTTAGAAAACGTCTGAGCCAGACAAGGAATGTATTTCTGTGCTGGCCTAATTGTGCTCCAGGACACACTTAAAATAAGGATGTTTGGTTTACAGAGAGGAGACCAACATAGTTCGCCAGAACAGAATGCACACGTCCGCACTAGCTTCACACTCACAATAACTCACATTTTCTCACCAGGTTGTTATTGCGTAAGCCAGAGAAGGACACAGATTCCACTGTGCTGAATAAGATGTCGCTGAACACTGTCATCTCCGACGGCGATGCCACAGCGGGCGGCTTTGCCGTTCTGTTCTTTATTGAGAGAAAGTGTTCGTTTATTTCTTTATTTTGTTCTATCCACATATTTGTGTGGCTGCACACGTGCCATATATAAAATCTTCGACTATTTTAAATCTCTTATTTTGAAACAACCTTGGGCTTATAAGGAGTTCTAAAGATGTCATAGTGAGATCCTGTGTCCTCTTCTCCCCGTCCCTCCACGGTCACATCATAGGTACCTATTGTTGTCGTTGTTAGGTGCTGTAGAGTCGGTATCTGACTCATAGTGACCCTCATAGAGTTTTCAATGGCTGACTGTTTCGGAATTGCCTTGGGAGTGGATTGCCAGGTCCTTCTCCCATTTTTGCGGTGCTGGGAATCAAATTCGGGACCTCAGAGACTGCAGAGCGGTGCTCTACCAACTGAGCTAAATCCCAGCCTTATAGGTACCTATGTTGTTGTTGTTGTTAGGTGCCGTTGAGTGGGTATCTGACTCATAGCGACCCTACGTACAACAGGCAAAACACTATTGTCAGTGTTTCTCTGCTGTTCATAGGGTTTTCAATGGCAGATTGATTTTTGGGAGGGGGTTGCCAGGTCCTTCTCCCAAGCCTACAGCTTCTGGTGTTCCCAGGCGGTCTCCCATCCAGGTACTAACCAGGCCCGACCCTGCTTAGCTTCCGAGATCTGACGGGATCGATGCCACAGGGCTACAGCTGCAGGCTAGGTACCTATAGCCAATCTCAAAGGCAGGCAGCCGACACCGGGATCGCGTGTTTGTATCGTCCTAACCCATCCTATCAGTGCGTATTTTCACGTCACCACTGCCATTCGCAAGATGCAAAACTGTTGCACCATTAACGAGGTTTCTTTTCTAGACACCTGCTGCCCACCCCACCATTGCTGACCCTGGTAATTAGCAATCTGTCCTCCATCCACGCTTCTGTCATTTCTAGAATGTTAGACAAATGCAATCCTATAGCTTGTGCGTTTCTGAGATTGTATACAGTGAGTCATGCTTTTAAAACTTCACTCTGTCAATCTCTTGTTTTTAAAATTGATGTATTCAGGCAGCTTACACTTGATGTCATCATGGATCTGTTAGTGCCTGAGTCTGTAATTTTGTCTTTTTGTTTTCTGTTTTCTCCCTCTATTTCTGTTGCTTTCTTCTACTATCTTGTTACTTGATCTCTTTTTTTAAAAATCCACTTTTACTTGTGTGTGTATGTGTGTTTGTGTCTATAAAGATATACACTATTATTATTATTATTATTATTATTATTATTATTATTATTATTATTTTGCATGGTACCTGAGGATTAAACCCAGGGCCTTGCACATACTTTGTAAGTACTTGACCACTGGGTTGCCACCCTATTTTTATTTTTTATTTCGAGTCAAGGTCTTGCCAAGGTATGGTTGGTGCCTCGGGCCTCAAACGTGTAATCCTCCTGCCCCTGCCTCCCGAGTCACTGTGATTACAGGCATGGGCCACCGTGCCTAGGTGTCTACGATGTCTTGAGTGCATCTCTTAGTGTACAGGTTCTTAGAATTTGCTCTGGGTATTAAATTGCGTGTGTATTACTTTTATGGTTTAGGTCTTAAATGTACCAAAAGCTCAGGTGTTGAAGGCTTGGTCCTCGGCTGATGACACCGCTGGGAGGCGGTGGAAACTTGAGGAGTGGAGGAAGTAGGTCATGGAGGTGTGCCACTGTGGGGTGTGTTGGGCCCCAGTTGCTCTCCTCTCTCATCCTGGCCCCCATAAGGTGAGCGGCTGTGCTCCACCTCCCACTCCCCGCCATGACGTTTTCCTCCCACAAGCCCAAAGCCACCACGGCAAGTGACCACGGACTGAACCTCTGCCACAGAGAGTCAGAATAAACCTTTCTTCTTTGTAAGCTGTTTCTCTCAGGCGTTTTGTTGCAGGATCAGAACACTGACTAACACAACACCTCATCACAGTCTACCAATGTTGATGTTTTACCAGTCTGAGTGAAGTATAGAAACCTTAATTCTCTTTAAGTCCTTTTCCCCTCTTTTCAAAATAATTGTTCTAACCTTCCCTCTGCACATGGTTTGAACCACACCAGAAAGTTATAATTTTTGCTTTATTTGTCAGATATGATTTGGAAGGCTCAGGAGGAAAAGGAACATATACTGTATCTGCCCATATTTTTGCTCTTTGTGCAGTTGTTTCTTCCTTCTTGGTGTTCCATGATCCCTTTTATGATTTCCTTTCTATTTCAAAACTTTTTCCCGCCACAATGGAATACTATTCAGCAATCAAGAAAAATGAAATAGGGTCATTCGCAGCAAAATGGATGGAATTAGAGAAAATTATTTTAAGTGAACGAACACAAGCTCAGAAAGAGAAACAACACATGTTCTCACTCATATGAGAGAGCTGACTCAAAGTTACAAGAAGGAAAAATCCTACTCAAAGGTCAGATCCCATTAAAAGGGGGGGAGGGAAGATAAGAATGAGGTCAATATAAATGGACTAGAAATCGCATGTAATTGTTCTAACAAGATAGAAACAAAGACCACTACAGGAAAAGTTTCTATCTTAAACAGAAATGGAACCCAAGGACATATAGAAAAATACTATATAGTAAAAGATAGAGAAGACTTGGATGGGAAACTTAGATGGG
>VMDO01015165.1:0-36309 GCA_007922755.1 Pedetes capensis | reverse complement strand
TTATGAATAATGCTTATCAAATTGCATATATGAAAATTGTCACAACGAAAAGCATGTCAAAATGAATCACATTATGATGTACATTAAAAATTTCTAATAAAAAAAAGAAAAAAGAAAAAAAAAAAAGAAAACCCTATGAACAGCAGAGAAGCACTGACAATAGTGTTTTGCCTGTTGTATGTAGGGTCACTATGAGTCAGATACCAACTCAACGGCACCTAACAACAACAACAGGGCAGACAGGTGACTGGCAAGTGGAAGTGGAGAGAGAGCCCTAAGGAGGAGAAGGGGAGGAAGGGAAGAGGAGATATTGGGGGTGACCCTTCGGGTGTGGTGATGTCCCCACAGGGGCGCAGGAGAGAAGCTGGGACCAAAATACAGTGGAGTTTCTAACCCAGGCTGCTAGGAGTGAGTATCCCAGAGTTGTCCAAATGACCCACAGCAAACCCTCGAGGGATCCTGCATTATCTCCCGCCCATGTTTCCCAGAACCCCAGGCTCCAAACATGGCTGGTTCTTCAAAGTGGGACACGCTTTGCTTGTGTGGTGTGGCTTGAAAGACAGGGTGAACCAACCTCATCAGATATCTCCAGTATTTAAAAGAAAAGGCAGGTTGCTGTTGGGCATGGCAGCTAGAAAGTCGTGGGGAGCTGAATTTGAGACAGACCAGAGGCCTGCTTGCGTGAGCCATGGGGAAGGCAGCCCAAAGGGAGCTTGCCAGCATCTCCCAGATCCAGGTATTATTTGGGGGGTGGGGTGGGGTGGGGGAGGTACCTAGGGTTGAACCCAGGACCTTGCATATACTTTGCAAGTGCTCTCCCATGGAGCTCCACCGCAGCCCATTTTTTATTTTTTATCTTGAGTCAGGGTCTCACTAAGTTGCCTCAGGCTGCCTCTAGCCTCCAATTTGCCATCCTCCTGTCTCCACCTGCTGAGTTACTGGGATCACAAGTGTGCAACACTGCCCCCGGCTCCCACCTGCATCTGTATGCTGCTCCTACACTCGGATCTCAGCTGGGTTGGGAGGTTGCACCAGCCATCATTAGCACCAGTACTGTCCACAGAGCTGGCGTGTGCACCGCAGACAAACACGTTCCGTCTGTATCAATATGAGGTGCCCCCCTGCCTCAGCAGCCTGTGCCGAGGCTGTGTCATCCACGGTCGTCAGGTTTAACATAAACTGAGCTATCTCAGGGAACAGCAGGTTCAATTAGTTTTCATTAGGTTTCTAAAGTCAACTTAAACACCTCACTATAATTCTATACAAAATTAGAAAATTAAGAATATTAACTTTCTGTTTACTCAGTTTGAAAAGATTAAGTCATCTTTAATCTTTAATAATAGTTATTATTTAATAATATCTTTAATAATAGTTAATAATTTTTTAATATTATCTTTAATAATTATTTATATTTAATAATAAAGATATTTAATAATATCTTTAATAATAGTTATTATTTACCAATATATAAAACACTTCAAGTGACATTTATACACTTAAAGGATAGTTATTGCTTTCTTAATGATCCAAATTCCTGACAGGACAAATTTATCATCCTAAGTAGCAAAAAGGCTGCAGCTGTATCATTGTGACATCTGATCCTGTCAGATCTCCGAAGCTAAGCATAGTCAGGCCTGGTTAGTACTCAGATGGGAGACCACTTGGGAACACCAGGTGCTATGGGCTTGGGAGAAGCACCCAGCAACCCACTCCCAAAAGACAATCAGCCATTGAAAACCTTATTAATAGCAGAGAAGCATGGCAGTAGTGTTTTGCCTGTTGTACGTAGGGTTGCTGTGAGTTGGACACTGACTCGACAGCACCTAACAACCACCACCACCAACAAAAACATACCAAGCATGTAAAATGTTATTATAAATGTAATAAGTTAAACTTTTAATATGTCAGTATTTTTAAACTTTCTAGTACCACTTGGAAATGATAAAATTTTACAATAATCTGCTCAAAAAAAAATCAAAAGGTTGGAACGTCATGTTCTCTTAAACATTGTTGTTGTTAGGTGCCTTCGAGTCGGTATCCGACTCATAGCGACCCTCATACGGTTTTCAGTGGCTGAGTGCTTCGGGATTGCCTTGGGAGTGGATTGCCAGGCCCTTCTCCCATTTTTGCGGTGCTGGGAATTGAACTCGGGGCCTCAGAGACTGCAGCGCAGCGCTCTACCCACTGAGCTGAATCCCAGCCCTCTTAAACATTAAACCACTTTAAATGGCTCGCGGGTTAACCTGAGCTTTTCACAGAAGTCCTGACGCTAGGGACCTGTATTACTTCAACCACGTCAGCAGAACCCAGTGAAAGCCTGAAGTGACGTCCGGACCTGAGGGCCCCTGGCTGGGTCTGAGAGCTCTTACGGACATGGAATGGCTATGACTGGTTAGCTGGAAGTGCAGGATTGAGAGAGGAGGGCAAGTATACGGACTAAGGTTAGGTTTGGTGGCATGTCAGAGAAAATCTACATGAAGTTGTTGAAGAAGGCAGAGCCGGGCCTTCCCTCCCGTGGGGTAAGGTGAGTGGCAGAGACAGTTCGGTTGATATGGCGCCGGCTTCTCCTTCCCTCAGATCCAGTGTCGGCATCCACGTTTCCCGGTCACTTTAAGGCCTGCGATGGCTGCCGGAGGCCCACTTAAAATCCAGGAGCAAGAAGAAGGAAAGAAGGGAAGACAGACTGAAAGACTAGAGGAGGCTCCCCAGGACCCCACCTAACTGCTTCCACTACATCTCCTTCCACTAGGAGCCAGGCCTGTGGACACAGCTGCCCCAGAGGCCGGACAACACGGGTCTTCATGGGCACCTTGGTGCTGGAAATGAGGGTGCGCGGAATGCACAGTGGCAAAGCAGCATGGCACCGCCTCCGAAGTGGTGAAGGACCCGTGTGCTTCTGATGCCCGTGGTTGGGTGGGTGGCGACGCTGTTTGCCCAGAGGGATCGGAGTCCGGAGCAGCGCAGCGGAGCTCTTCGTGCACTTGGGCACGTGTGAGTGCTTGAGGAAGGGCCCAGCTGGAGAGCTGGGGTCACCCTGACCTGCATGGCGATTGTAGCCATGATGAGGAACGAGCACACTGAGGGGATGAACAATCAAGGACTGAACCCTGAGGGGCAGTGGCAGCGACAGCTGGACCCAAGAGGAGCCCCGGAAGGAGAAAGGGAAGAGTGGGGAGGACAGGGGAGGGGAAGGCGCAGCAAAGCCAGGGCCTGCAGCAAGTTCTCTCTCAGGAATGTCTGTGAAATGCGGAGATCGGCAGCAAGAGCTCAAGCGGATGTGGAAGGAAGAGCCAGCTGTACACTTCCCAGCTGATTGGTGGAGCCGCTAATAGGAAGGGCGGAGACACTGGTGGCAGATGTCCAGCTGTGGGGTAATTCCGATGAATCAGAGTGGACTGTAAAGAAGCAAGGACATGCACAGCTGCATGGTATACAAAAATGTCATTGTATGGACATGTTTGAAACGTACCTCCCTTTAAGAAACTGTCAGAATCGAAAGTACAGGTTGTTTTGCAAATACTACAGAGTATTTCAGCTCACGTTCTTGTTGGAAAGAATGTACTGTGCGTGGCATTCAAATTATTCTTGAAAATTGTGAGCTGGGTGTGGTGGGGCATGCCTGTAATCCCAGCTATTTGGGAGGTAGGTGCAGGAGGATTGCAAGTTTGAAGCCAGAGGCAGCCTGCATAACTTAGAACTTGTCTCAAGATAAAACATTTCAAAAAGGAGTTGGGGACATAGCTTGGATGGTAGAGCACTTGCAAAGTATGCACAAAACCCTGGGTTCATCCCCCTAGTACTGAAAGAAAGGAGAAGAAGAGAGGGAGGGAGGAGAAGAAGGTGGGACGAAGGAAGGGAGGAAGGAAGGAAGGAAGGGAACGAAGAAGGGAGGGAAGGAGGAGAGGAAGGTGGGAGGAAGGAAGGAAGAAAGGAAGGAAGGAAAGAAAATAAAGAAAGGGAAAATACTACATACCAGAGCTAAGTGTTCTGCTGCTAGGGAATGGGGGTCGGGTGGCACAGCTGCCTGTGGAACAGGGAAAGCCTTGGCCTCCTACTCCCAGGAAGAGCCCTCGGCACCCGTCATGCGAGTCCGTCAACAGAAGAGCATAGTGTGAGAGGGTCTCTGCCTCGCTGCCTCCTATTCCACTGAGGTCGAAAGCACGTTGTTTCTATCTCCATTCCTCACTGAGCTTTACACTCATTTTAATCTGTACCTTTCTTGGACCAAAAATACTCCTTAGCACGTACAGTGCCCACACATACGCAAAGATCCTCTTGCTGAGCTAACCCTTGACACCATGGTCAGTTGACCTGGGATGGCCTCCACTTTCCAGCTGAGAGGAGTGAGATTTGCTGACTTGTCCATGGGTGAAGCCCAGGGCGAGTTCTGACTTGGTGCTCGGGCCATGACAGCAAACGCTGGGTGAGGCATTGGCAACACAGCGAGCAAGCAAGGACGTGACACCTGGTCACCTCATTTCCATGGGAAGCCTTCCAACACCTTGCAACGTCTTCAGAAGCTTGAACGTTAGTTGTTAGTCATGGTCAGAGTCAGACCTACCACGATTCCTTTAGGAATCAAATCTTTAACACATTCTCCTTGCCAATTTTTAGGAAATTTTGAGTATAAGTTGGGAATCCCATCTATCACATGCTCCTATTTCTGGTGCCCAAGGGACACAGTGGGCAGAGCCTGCGGCAGACACCACACTACGGAATTGGGCACACGGAATGGGTGTTGTGCTGTCTCCCAGAGCAACATCCATGGGATCCTGCCCGGTGCCAGGTTCAGCCAGCACCCAGGGTTTACACATACCTTCCTTCTTCACTTGAAGATGCCGGGGACAACCTGAACACTGGAAATGCCCACAACCTCCTTTGTCGGGGTTCGGCTCAGCCCTGGCAGAAGCCTTGCCCTGACACTGAGTGGGTATTGGGGACCCACTGGGCTGGGTTGGTGTGGTGGCCGGAGGCACCAAAGAAGGATTTCAGGAGACCTTCTGTGGGAAACAGGACAGGGAAAGTTTATTGGGTTACTCCCCAAGTGGGGTGCAACCAGCAAGCAGCCCCTGTCAAGGGTTAGCTCTAAGCCTGCAGCATTCTGTAGAATGCTGCAGGCTCACTGGTGGAACAGCTCAGCCTTAAAGGCACAGCTACAAGCAGCTGGTGTTCCTCTGGGCTGGAGGTCCTGTGGTCTTGACTCTTGCAGCTCGCCTTCTCTGCCTCCCTCCTTCCCAAGGATGGGAGGAAGTGAGAGGCTCTTTGTGGCTTGCTTGTAGCTTCGGGGTCCCTGGTCTTGACTTGTCAGCTTGCTAGGTGGTCTTCCACAGGATTGGGGAGCACTGGGTCAAGGTGATGGGGTCCGGTAGCAGGTGAAAAGAGTGTCCAGGTGGGGTCCAGGAGCTTGCTTATATAGGCTCCTGGGAGGGAGTGTGTACCGGGGTTAGCCAATCAGGACACATTCCTGACAGGTACAGCAGGTGAACTGTCATACCTGCCAGGTAGGGGCAGTTATTTAACTGAGGTGCGAGGGGCAGCCAATCAAAATTGAGGTGGTTGTCAGGCTGGTCAGGGGCCATCTTTGCTCACTCGATGGGAGAGGGGATAAAGGAGTGAGTAGAATGTAGCCTGAGTGTTAGCCCCTCACGCTGGTTAGAGGGACCCTTTTTATGGGTGCTTTAAAAATCCCCAACACTCCTTCACTTCACGATATTGTGTACTTTGTCACGGATTTTTAAAATTCTTTAAACAGGCATCCTGCTTTGTGCTTGGAGAAGGGTTTCATGTGAAACCTCAAGTGGAAAGTGATCCTAAGCAAGTGCCGTTCTCTGGGACTCATCCACACCTGACTGGGGCAACCTACACCAGGCTGTCAGGCCCAGAAACCTGCCTGGGAACCTCCTTTGCTCTGGGTCACTCAGTAGCCGCTGGAAATCAGATCCATTCTCTTCAAGCTCGGAGTAGTCTGCTTCAAGCTCCGCCTCACTCAGCTCGGGTCCGCCCATTTGTAGGCAAAGCCATGGTCCTTCCAGTTTGTCCAATGAGGGCACCAGGCTGTGGCAGGGAGGACCACAGTATCTTAACACAGCTGGCATGGTTGGCCGGCTTCTCAGGATGAGCTTGTGATGTGGTGGATGGGAGGCATTGAGGCAAAGTTCATTAGGAGAGGAGATTCCAACAAAACCATAAGCAACTGTGATCTTGGAATAAATGAGGAATTTTCCTCCTGGCTGATCATCGTAGGAGCATAAATGGATGTCAGAAATAACGAAATAATTTCTTTTCTCTTTTCAAAGTTAAAATTAAGAGAGAAAGTATTTTTAAAACAAGATTGGCCGACAGGAGGTTTGTAAGCAGACGGCACCTAACAAAAACGAAGCTCTGCATCCTAGGCTGCTTGTGTGCTGATGTTTAAGCAACGCGGAACAGCCAGTCAGTCACCCTGACCAGGTCCCTGACAGGTCCCAGGGGCCCCAAACAGCCTTTTAGAAATGCATTCCTGATACTTCACCCTGGTCTTCTCAACAAATAGCTTCCTTACCGGCAGTTCTCTGGGAACAGATGACGAGGTGGGACTCCTGAGGTTCTGGCTGGCACTAAACAGAAGTGGGGAGTCAGGCCAGAGGAAGACATGGGGGTGCTTAAGCAAATATTGCTATGTGAAAGACGCTGGCCTGCAAAGTCCACACACAGTGTGCTTCCAGTCACGTGTCGCTGGGGAAGGTGAGGCTGCACAGACGGCAGATTGGCGGTTCCCAGTGTCAGGAGGGAGCGAGGGAGGGAGACGTGGTGGAGCGCAGGGGACTTGAGATGCAAGAATCCTCTGTATGGTACCATCATGGCGGACATGTTCATCATAAATGATAGATAGTACGACCCCAAGGGTGAGCCCTGATGCACCCTGTGGATTTAGGGTGATGGTGGCGTGTCAGTGACGGTCCTTCAGCTGTGACAAACGTGTCACTCTGGTAGGGGGCCTTGATAACAGAGGAGGCTCCACAGGTGTGGGGATAGGGAGTAAATTGGAATCCCCCGTACCTTCTGCTCAATGTTGCAGTGATACTAAAATTGCTCTAAAAACTAGTGTGTTAAAAATTGATATGTAGCCGGGCGTGGTGGCGCATGACTATAATCCCAGTGGCTTGGGAGGCGGGAGCAGGAGGATCGCAGGTTTGCAACCAGAGGCAGTCTGTGTAATTTAACGAAACTCTGCCTCAAAAAAAAAAAAAAAAAAGGACAAAAATGGGCTAGGGGTGCTGCTCAGTGATTCAGCACTTGCAAAGCATGTAAGCGCAAGACCCTGGGTTCAACCCCCAGTACCACAAAAAAAAAAAAAAATTGATATGTGAAACAATTTATATGATAAAATCAAGTCATTTTATAATACTTTCTGCAATAATGTTAATTTATCATCTGTAACTCCAGTAAAACACTTGAACATGATTTGTTAAATTTACAGTTCATTTCTGAATCTAAGAAATTTATTGACATATCTGATTGCTACTGCCTCAGCAGAATGAAGTATTTCAGAAGTGAAATTAATAAAAGAAGCCACCCTGAGGACTCTAATGATTCAAAAAAGATGATCTAATTCGGCATTTCTGGCAATAGAGCACAAATCACGCTGCTCTCACCCAAGCAGCATAATTAGCAGTTTGCTGAAGTAAAGAGAATAAAAAATAAATCTGTGGTACCTTGTGAGTTTTAATGAACACCAGGAGTCACAATCCCAAGGGCAAGGGGTGCGGGGACGCTTCAGCGCACCCGACATGAAGGGCACCTCTGCCCCAGGAGCACAGAGAGGCTGTGTTGGCAAGAGAAGGGGAACCGAGGGAGGAGGTGACAATGCAGCGGGGGACGTGGAGGGCTCCCGTGTTGGCTCGTTGGCTTGCTTGTTTGACTGACTTTTTTCCTGAATAAAATTAGATCTTTCTCATTTCAAAACACAAAAACCTCAAGAGCAAAATATAAACCACATAAAAGAGGGTTATGGAGTTGAGACGAGCAGGGAGATGACATTTTCGGAGCTGCAGGCTGGAACGGCCAGAGGGACTGGCTCCTGCTCTGGCTCCAGGTGACCCTCAGGTCCTGGAGAGCCCCTGCTGACCTTGCTCTCTGACTCCTGGTCACCCGTACCGCGGGCCATTTGGGGCTCCTCCTTCCGTGGTTTTGCACAGAAGAGGCAGGTGGGCTTTCTCCGTCCCCTCTGTTGTGCCGAGGCTGCGGCAGTTTCTCTGCTCTTAGGCAGGACGACCCGGCGCCAGCTGAGGAGTCTCCTCAGTGCACCACTATCCTGTGCTTGTCATTCCTTTTGGCCACTTTTGAATCATGACGAAAGCTTCCAGGATCTCAAAAATAAGTAAATAAATGAATAAATAAATAAAAATAATAAATAAATACATAAATAAAATAAAATAAAAATAAACCCTGCAGATTTTCAGTAAGAAAACAGACCACCTGCAAGTGTACATGTCTCTGTAAGACCACGGGCACAACACGACAAGATCATTCTCATCCAGTTTTTAAGAGATCAGTAATGGACACGGCTTCACTTCCTAGCCGTGCTTCTGATCCTGCGGGATACCAGCCCCAATGTTTGGGGGCCTCCCGTTTAAATGGGCTACAGGTCCAGCTTTTTGAACAGGGTTTATCTGGAAGGTGCCAAAGCAGCTCACATCCCTATGTATTTCCCAGAAGTGCTCCTGCCTAAGGCGTTCTTTGCCGCTGGTGACCATTGTGCACCGTGAATCACGCCTCCTGCTCTGTTTTCCCGTGTCTGGGCGTCCCCACCCCAGTACAGGGCCAGCTCTCCACGGCTCTCCAGTGGGGACACTGCCGAGCCCCACTTGTTCTCATTTTTGTTTTTGCGCTCGAGGTGGAGGTGAGGCAAGGGGCGTGGGGACGCTTCAGGGCACTGACATGAAGGGCACCTCCGCCCCAGCAGCGCAGAGATGCTATGTTGGCAAGAGAATGGTGCAGGTGGGGCAGCCGGTCCCTTACCCGATGTTGCTGGACATACTTGAGTGCCTCAACTCACCCTCCCTCCCTTCCCTCTCTGTGGCTGCAGTGCCCCCAGAGCTGCGTTTCCCACTGGCAGAGGACGATGTCCTAGTGGAGGGGAAGGCTGCCAGCGCTGTCCACACCCACCCAGCAGGCAAGGGCCAGGGTGGGACTTGGTGCCCAGGAAGCTAGGGTACCAGCTGGAGCCCCAGCAGCCTGGGAGTGCAGGGTGGGCTGTAGCCCCGCATCACTCTCAAGAACGTACCCAAGAAGGTGCTCCAAGTCGGTGCTTGGTCGGGGCAGAGGTCATCCAGTTGGGTAAGTGGGGCTGGGTACAGCAGATGCTGGCCAAGGGCTGACACTTGAAGGCAGGGGTTCTGCACAACAGCAGTATCAGCGAGACACTCGCAGACCCTGTTCTGGCTGTTACCGGGCACCTTGAGGCCTGGGTAGGTCCTGCACTCAAGGAGCAAGGTCTACCCCTCGGGCCCTGGGACATCGCTGTGGCCTCCGAATGCCTGGAGCACCTGCGGCTGCAGCCCCAGTTCACGCTTTCCCCCACTGCCTTGCTTACGCGTGTGCGTTTAATTACTGTGGCAAAATGCACATACATAGAATGGGTCATCGTTGCCTTTTTCTTCTTCTTTTTCTTCAGTACTCGGGGTTGGACCCGGGCCCTTGCATCTGCTAGGCACTTGCTCTACCACTGAGCTACACCCCCAGCCCCTTCTTTATTCTTTATTTTGAGGCAGGGTCTTGCTAAGCTGCACAGGCTGCTTCTGGCCTGGAAGTTGGGATCCTCCTGCCTCTGCCTCCTGAGTTGCTGGGATGACAGGTGTGTGCCACGCGGTGCCTCACTTTGTGTGCTGTGCTTTCATAGCACGGCAGCTCTTTCCAAAGTTAAAAGTCCAAAGTTAAAACCAAAGTAGTTTTGCTGAGGGGCTACGATGCTGTAATACCTATGATGACAGATGGCATAGGAAGTTTTCAGCTCCGTTATTGTCTTAAGAGACCCTTGTAAATGCTGTCGCTGACCGAAACATTATTACTAAGTGCAGGAACACCTTTCTATTCAATGATTTGCGTTCTGATTTACATTTTAATTTCCCTAAACCCTTTTGTTTGTCAATGCTCTTTTATATAGCATTTTGCACACATTTCAAGGATAAAATATATCCTTCAATCTCTGCAAGGGCATTAATTATAGAAGTTTTTGAAGTTTTATTCTGCTCCCTGCATTGTCTTCTTCCTCTGAGTTCCGTTCTGTTTTGTCTCTGTCCTTCATGTTGGGAAGTTCGTGGACGTATTCGCTGTCTGTGTTTCAAAGAAGTCTTGTTTGAGACATTGGACTTGAAGCTGACTGGACGTTCCGTGGTGGACTAGGGGCTCCTACTCCAGAGCGGGGGTCGGCACTTTTTCTGGACAGCGGCACAAAGTGATTATTTTATGCTTTGCGGGCCACGTGCTCTCTTTTGCAGCTGCCCCGCCTGCACCATGCTGTGTGGTTTGTTGAAATGCCAGAGAAGTAGTGCACAATAGGAAAATGAATGAGCAGGGCCATTTTCCAATAAAACTTTATTTACAAAAATAGGCCCCAGGCCTCCTGGCATAGTCCCCTGCCCATGTCCTTGTTGTTGTTGTTGTTAGGTGCCGTCGAGTCGGTTTCCGACTCATATAGACCCTCATAGGGTTTTCAATGGCTGACTGTTTCGGGATTGCCTTGGGAGTGGATTGCCAGGCCCTTCTCCCATTTTTGTGGTGCTGAGAATTGAACTTGGGACCTCAGAGACTGCAGTGCAGCTCTCTACCAACTGAGCTAAATCCCAGCCCTTAGCTGTCCCTAATGTCCTTCAGACCAGAGCCTCCCTGGGTCAGTTTCCCCTGCAAATGACTCCCCAGTCTTCTGCGTGTGTTTTCGAGAATTGTTGCCAGAAACCACATTAAGGGAGAGACTTGGGGGTGTTCTCAAAGACCAATCCTGTGGCCAGGTGTGTCCTTTTCCGGCCCTCAGAGGTAGGTGGTGCCTCCTCGGACTAAGGATGTCACACATGCACTGGCCTCTTGCTGACTTCCCCCTAATCAAACTTAGACTAAGCTTTGTGATTATAAGGTCAAGTACCACTCAGCCATCTGCACCCACCTCCCAAGAATGCACTGTCATTGTGATACTTCTGGTTTTCCTTGCCCTTCTGTTGTTGTCAGGTGCCGTCAAGTCATGTCCGACTCATAGCGACCCTCATAGGGTTTTTAATGGCAGATTGTTTCGGGATTGCCTTGGGAGTGGGTTGCCACGTCCTTCTCCCATTTTTGCGGGACTGGGAATCGAACTCGGGACCTCAGAGACTGAAGAGTGGTGCTCTACCAACTGAGCTAAATCCCAGCCCATGTTGTTAGGTGCCGTCAAGTTGAGTCCGACTCATAGCAACCCTCATAGGGTTTTCAATGGCTGACTGTTTCGGGATTGCCTTGGGAGTGGGTTGCCACATCCTTCTCCCATTTTGGGGTGCTGGGAATTGAACTCAGGACCTCAGAGACTGCAGAGCAGCGCTCTACCAACTGAGCTAAATCCCAGCCCTTGCCCTTCTAGATGGAGGTTTTTCCCCTTTAGGATCATTTTCGTGGGGTTTCCAGAGAAGGCCGCAGCAGGCTGTGTATTCAGCCTCCCACCTCTAGCCACAGTCCTCCTGGGATGTGTTGGCACATTGACCAAGGCCATGGGGACCAGGTGAGGAGGGAACATTTTAGAAGAAAACAGGAAAGGAATAAAGGATGGAGATAGGAAGTCAAATAGTGTTTAAGCTCAGGGCTGTCCCTACACAGGGCAGTGAAATGCTATGACCTCTTTCACTTCAGCCTTTTTTCTCACCACACAAACCACGAGAAGAAATAAAACGACACATAGCATTGGGAGGCGTGGTCTTCCTTGCAGACCTGAGCTGGAAAATTCACTTTCTCCCTGTGTGCTCTCAAAGAAAGAAAAAAAAACCCTGTATTTGCAGTATGGCCTGCAGAATGCCTGGCTTCTGATGGTGCAATACTTTTGACAACCCACAGAGTCTTCCCTTTCCTTCCCCAAGGCCCCTAAGGCAGGAATCACGCTGGGATCGGGCGTAAAGCAGTGGCGGCTTCAGGATTCCTTGGGCGTTCCTCACTGCCAAAGCGTGTCTGACTTGGTCTGAGGAGCACAGTGGCTCTCTTAGGAAGGCCCCAAACCAGGAGTTAGTGGCATCATGGCTAAGTTTTTAGCTCAGTTGGTAGAGCACTGCTCCACACTCTCTGAGGTCCTGGGCTCCATCCTCAGCACTGCAAAAATGGGAGAAAGAGGTGGCAGTCCACGCCCGAAACCATCAGCCATTGAAAACCTGCAGGGAATTGTCTGGACACCCCCGAGGTGGATCGGGAGGGTGCCGGTGCCAAGGCCTGGCCCCTCCCCAGATCCTGCCCTGTTTCTGCTACCTTTGGTTACCCTTAACCCAGGAATCTAGACTGGGACCCATTTGATTCCCTGAGAGCTACTCTACCTAAGTCCCAGTTCACCTTTCACCTGGGGTCTCTCCTTAACCTATCACCTCTCCCATCAAGTGACTTAAGATGGCCCTCAAACAGCCCAGCTCTGGTGTGGCCTTTTTCAGCCTGATTGGCCGACCAGAGCGATCCAATTGGTTATTAAGGAGAGCTCAGTGATTGGTCCAGCCTGCACCTAATCCCCCAATCGTAACTGCATTTTTCCAAGCCCTCACACAGAGAGCTGCTCCTCCTGGCACGAGCCGCTCTCTGATTGGTTGCACTCTGGTCCACACCCCCACCTAGGGTGTTTGTAAGCACACTGTCCACTACCCCCAGGGTCTGTTCTTTTCTTTCTTCCTGACTGCCTTGACTCTGGTTTTATATCCTACACCTGACTTCACCGCTTCGGTCATCTACACCTTCAATCAAGCCGCCAAGAGGCAAGACTCCGAGGTCAAGAAAGAAGACCTCCAGCAAGCCAAGAAGCGCTCTCAATCCCCTCGCTCCAGGAAGGTGGTGAGAGGAGAAGATGGCCGGGTGAGAGGCAACATCACCAGACCTCCGCCGTAGCCGGCGAGGACATCAGAGCTGCTTGCCACTCTGATACAGAGCTGTCACTCCATCACGGCAGCGGTAACCTGTGCCGTGGATGGCTAGAAAGCGTTAGGCTCTCCTGCAAAGGAGCAGCTTAATAAAGTTCCTGTTTATATGAGAAGGCTCCCGAGGTCCTTCTTGGCGCCACTTTTGCCCGCTCCCCAGGGTCCACTCGAGTCCTGGTGTTGTGGTGAAGCTCCGTGGTCTTTTGCCAGGCCGGGGTGGACCCCTATGAGGGTGGCTGTGAGTCGGACCCAACTCGATGGCACCTAACAACAACAACAAAATGCCATGGGCCACTTTCAGAATTAAATCATGGATTTTTAAAGCGCTGTTCTTTAGGGAAACAAGAGAAAGTAATGATGTTCCCGAAACAAAGACACGGCATCTCCCCAGCGCCCCCACCTGTCTCACACAGGTGCACACCCAAGACGCGTGCTCTCCCTGGCACCCAGTTCTGTTACTTGGTTTGCAGTTGAGCTAACTCGACGTTTACCATGGAAAACTGGAGCGGAGCGGAGCGCCAGAGTCAGATTGCGGTGTTCTGGCTACACGGTGTCTCCCCAGGCTCATGGGCTTTAACCCTAGGTCCCAGCTGTGGCTCTTTGGGTGGTGCTAGAGAATACTGAATATAGTGTGGACTGTCACTAACAAATCTGTCCTAGTAGAAGTGCAGCCAGAGTGCTCCTTGGAAGCAAGGATGGCTAGACTGCGTCTTACATATTTTAGACATGTAGTCAGGAGAGATCAATCCCTAGAGAAGGACATCATGTTTGGGAGAGTCAACAAACAAAAGGAAGACCCTCAACTAGATGGATTGACATAGTGTCTGCAACAATGAGCTTAAACATAAAAAAGAAGATGTGCCTGCACAGAACTGGGGAGTGTTTTATTCTGTTGTACATAGGGTTGCTATGAGTGGTACCCGACTCAATGGCACCTAACACCACCACAAAGCTAAACAAAGAGGAAAATGTGTTTCTCTCCTTAATTTTTCTGTTATTCTTATGGGAAAGTGAATCACTCAAATCCAGAGGCCATAACCAAGGCACTGTGTCCCCCTCCTGACAACAGACGCCCCTTTGAGGCTGCCTGGGGCAGGGTCTCACCTTTCCATCAGCCTTTTCCTCCCACGTCAGACGCCCACTCATCAGTGGCATTTCTGTGCACTCGGCATCTCTCACCCATCATGGGGACACAGCATGCAGACGTGGCATCTAGTTAGGCAGGAAACATGTCCTGCAGGGTGTGGGGACCCGGACCACGGCCTCCACAGGGAAGGAAAGCGGGCCTGAGTGTGTGCTGTGTGGCCAAGGAGGATGCTTCAGGGCGGCCGTGGACCCACAGCCAGAGTCTGCTGACACCAACAAAGTGCCCTATTGCCAGGTGTTCCCGGGGGACGGATGCTGGGGACTCACTAAGCCGAACAGGGAGTTTACCCAGCGAGCTTACCAAGGAAGGAGGAAGGAGGCAAGTGCCCCAGAGCCGACTAGGACGCGTGAAATAGGTGATTGCAGGGAACAGGCAATCCCTGGCCCTCTCTGCTCGCTCTTGATCTTACTTAGACGACTAAATGAATAAGCACACAAATCCCCCAAGCCGGGAAGTTCCTGACTTCCATGGCTGCCACCACACCTGACTTCTGTGAGAGGCCCAGCCATCCTGGAAGCGATCATCTAAGTACGAACGGTCAGCAGAAGGACAGATCTATGGGAGGAGAATGGGCCGTGTGGCATCTTGTGCCACATCTGCGCCTGGTTCTTTTGGGTGTGCTCAGGGCAGCAAGAACCTGTCAGTGTGAATGTCACGGGTGGGCCCTGGGCTGGACCTGGGGACCTCCTGTGGGCTCTGTCCACCTGCCCTCCCTCTGACATGGCACCTTGCTGAGCTCTGCACTAGCATAGCGAGCCCCGCCCTGCGCTCCCCAGTGTCCAGTTAGCCCTGTCAGCCCTCCCAGGCCTCGGGGATTGGCCTGATTGGAAAAAACCATTCTCTTCTCTCTTCTGCCCAGTGTTGGGCCATGCAGGAAGAAAGAGTGGAGCAGAGAGTGTACGGGGACCTCGGGAAAGCACCCTTCCTGGTGGGCGGTCTCAACACCCGCAGTCTGCCCACAGCGTTCCGTGGAGGGTCCGAGGCTCCCTGGGGCGTTAGCTATTTAAATTCTCTCCTATTTATAAAACATACTTTGGTTTTGCTTGAAAAATAAACGTTTTAACCAAGGAGCTTTGTGTTATCGCTGTTGTTGTTGTTGTTGTTAGATGCTGTCAAGTCAGTTCTGACTCAATGTACAAAAAACCGAAACACATCCCGACACTGCGCCATGCCAGACACTATGTCAGTGCTTCCCTGCTGTTCATAGAGGTTTCTATGGCTGACGGTTTGGGGATTATTTTGGGAGTGGGCTACCAGGTCCTTCGCTCATTTTTGAGGTGCTGGGGATCGGACCCAGAGCCTCAGAACATGCAAAGTAGCACTCAACAAACTGAGCTAAACAGCAGCCCCTATCTTTGTCATGAGATGTTATAAAATACTCAATGAAAATCAAAATTTATGGCTTCCTCATTTAAAAGGATCCGACTGCCAGGGAGGGCGGATATTTCACTTCTGCTCACAAATGCTGCTCCCTTCCCTGCGCTGCCGTGTGCCGAGTCTGCCTGTCTGTTCTCTCTGCACCCAGCCTCCTTTGGATTATTAACAAGTGCAGACGCTAGTTATATAAGGCGTGGGGAAAAAAACCTTTGTAATTTTTTATGTAGGCGCTAAGTATGATTTAAGGAGGATTAAGGATTCATTGATTCGATTACCACGTATAAATTGCTAATTTCTGGACACATAACAGAAACACTGTCTTCAAACCGCAAGAGGACATTGCTTGTGATCTACGGACGAAAATGAAATTGGGCGCCTAACCAGGACATTATGAGGGCTCGTGATGAATTTGAATCTGTACACAATAGAACCCTTTCACACTTCAGGGAAATTGAAATGTCAAATGATTCTTACGCATAATGTGTGTCTTGTTAATCCCTGCAAAAGTCTTAATGCTCTTTGTGTGGCGGAAGACAGAACTGGAGTGCAGGGATAGTGCAAAGGGAGCACTTGTCTGCAAACTTCCTCTGCTCACCACCCCCTTTGCCACCATATCTGCCCTGTGGCCCCAGGAGGATTCTGGGAAACACGCGAGCACGTCTGCGTTACTTTGTGCATTGCTGTAGCAAAGCTCCTGACAAAACCAAACGATGGGAGCAAAGGTTTATTGGGCCTCACAGTTTAGGGGACTTCAGTCCACAGAGGCAGGAGGGTACAGTGGCAGGGCAGACATGAGGGTGGGGCAGGCGGCAGGGTGTCTGGCGAGGACCTCACATTCTGGCAATCAGGAAGCTGAGAACTACTGAACCAGGGGCTACAAAAACCTCCAAGGTCCGCCATCGGTGACCCACTTCTGCAAAGCTGGTCCCACTGCCCAAAGTTCCATGGCCTCCCAGGATGGCGCCACTGGCTGAGGACCAAACACCCAAGCAGATAACCTTTGGGGAACATTTTAGACTCAAACCATGACAACTTTCCTAATGAATTTCACGATCAATGATGAATAAAAGATGGACAAATCCATCGCGTACTGAAATTTTTCTACCACATTTATCATCGGAGACAATGAAATGGTTGGAATGAGTTACTGATTAATTACTTCAACATTGTTTCTAATGATTTGTATGTAAGCTATACTCACAGGTCAATTCTAAAACTGCAATCCCATCACCTTGTCCCAAGAAAAATATTGTTAAAACCTAAATGAAGATTCACAAAAAAGTTCGAAAGGCCAATGAACTAATGGGAAAGTCCAACCTCACAAACGGTTAAATAAATGCAAAGTAAAAATATGGTAAAACAAACCTCTTTCAGCCGCACAAGGTGTAACGTCACCCCAACGGTAATGCTTGGTTTTACCAAAAATTTTAGAAACATGCAAACTCGTGCTGTGGGTGGGAATAAGTGAGCATGTCAGTCAAGCTTTCTGTCAATGTAACAAAATACCCAAGAGAAGCAATGTATAAGGAAGAGAGGTTTGTTTACCTCATGGTTTCAGAGGTTTCGGTTCATGGTTACTTTGTTGTTGTTGTTGTTGTTAGGTGTGGTCAGCATGGCTCCCTGTCCCCAGGGTGAGCTGGTTCCTGTCCCTGCTGAATGCCCCACTGGTGAACAGGACACAAGCTGAGCTCTCTGCAGGGATGTTCCCCCCAAATGAGGCACCCGCCTGGTGGCAGCTTGGGCATACAGATGCCTCCTTAATGGAACGGATCTCAGCAGCTCCGCCAACGCCAGCCTGGAGCCTACAGCGGACTGAGGAGCTGAGACGGCCTCTCACGTATTGCTCGAGACCAGGCGACCCACTGTGTGCTGAAGGCAGTGTGAGGGTGGGAAGACGCCGTGGTGGCCCAGCTGTGCCACGACGCTCGTGCCCAGGGCAGCCATCTTTGGACAGCACCCGCGGGTGTGAGTGCCCAGTGCCTGGGGGAGGGAAGCACACGGCACAAAGGGACGGTCTAGGCAGCTGGGTCCCCAGGTCTGGGAACCAAGCCGAGAGGAGGGGGTCTTCAAGTCCTCACTTCCTGGGTGGCACCTGCGGAGTTCACGCTTCCCCTGGCAACCAGAGAGTCTTCCAGGCCAGACCACTTATTTCCCAGGAAAACGCTTCTACCAGGGTGCCTTAGACTTTTCATTGCTGTGACAAAACACAGGCAAGACAATTTAAGGGAGGAAATCATTTGGCTCATGGTTTCAGTTTCGCCGGCCGGTTCCGCTGTTTCTGGGCCTGAGGTGACAATGAACATCATGGCGGTGGGGGTATGGGAAGGCAGACAGCTTACCTCGTGGGAGCTCAGAAGCAGAGAGAGACAGGAAGGGGCAGAGGACAAAGTATGTCCTCCCAAGGTACACTCTCTCCAACCAGACCCACCTCCCAATAATGCCATCCTATGAGGAAGCTAGGGGCTGGGATTTAGCTCAGTTGGTAGAGCGCTGCGCTGCAGTCTCTGAGGTCCCGAGTTCAATTCCCAGCACCGCAAAAATGGGAGAAGGACGTGGCAATCCACTCCCAAGGCAATCCCGAAACAGTCAGCCATTGAAAACCCTATGAGGGTCGCTATGAGTCGGATACCGACTCGACGGCACCTAACAACAACAACATGAGGAAGCTGCCTGCAGCCATAGTCCTGTGGCATCTGATCCTGCCAGATCTCAGAAGCTAAGTAGGGTCCATCCTGGTTAGTACTTGGATGGGAGACCTCCAGGGAACACCAGGTGCTGGAGGCTTTGGAGAGGGACCTGGAAACCCACTCCACAAAAATAATCTGCCATTGAAAACCCTACGAACAGCAGAGAAGCACTTACAATGGTGTTGCACCTGTTGTATGAAGGGTCGCTTTGAGTTGGATACCGACTCGACGGCACCTAACAACAGCAACATGAGGAAGCCACCCATAGATGAACCCATTGCTTAGCTCAGAGCCGTCAGTGTCCACTCTACCACATGAGCCTTTGGTGGGTCACTTTATATCCGCATCATGACATTCTAACCCTGGCACCGGAGGCTCATATCCATGTCAGTCCATCTCAAGGAGTTCCCAGTGTCTCAACAGTTCCAGCGTTTCTCACAAGTCCAAGTTCAAAGTCTCCTCTGAAAGTCATGGAGAACTTCTAGCTGTGAGCCCCTGCAAAAACCTAAATACAAGTTACATACTCATCCTCCTAACATACTGTGGTGCAGAATATGCATCCCCATTCCAAAAGGGAGGAATGGGAACATAGGAAGGAAGAATGGGGCCAGGAGCCATGATGCATGCCTGGGATCCCTGCAACTCGGGAGGCTAAAGCAGGAGGATCGCGAGTTCAAGGCCATAGGCAGCCTACACAACTTAAGGAGACCCTGTCTCAAAATTAAAAAAACAAACAACAACAACAAAAAAAACTTTTTGTTAAAGGACTGGAGATATATTTCAGTGGTAAAGCAATGGCTTAGCATGTGGTAAATAAAAAAAAAACCAAAGAAACAGAAAAACACATTAAATCTTGCAGCTACATGTCTGGTAGCATCTAGGACACATAATGGTAGGATATGTGTTCCAAAGGCCTTGGGCAGCCCCACCCCTGTGACCTGGCTGGCCGTAGCCTGCACTTCTCTTTCAGGCTGGCTCCGTTCATGGCCTATGGTTTTGCGTGGCAGACGTTCCACATTCCTGAGATCTCTCACTTCCTGGAGTCCCCATGGCCTCTTTAGCTTCACCCTCACAGCTTCATGCACTTCCCTCCTCAGGGCTGCTCAGAGTGATTCAAACCCTGCCCCACACTGCCAGGATTGCCAGGCATTCTTTTTTTTTTTTTTTTTTTTGTGGTACTGGGGGTTGAACCCAGGGCCTTGCACTTGCGTGCTCTGCAACTGCTGGACCATTGAGCTGCACCCCCAGCCAGTTTTTTACTTTTTGAAACAGGGTCTCGCTAAATTACACAGACTGCCTCTGGTCTCGAACTTGCGATCCTCCTGCCTCCGGCTCCTGAGCCGCTGGGATTACAAGCGTGCGCCACGGCGCCCGTCGCTCAGGCATTCTTTTGAAGTCTGAGTGGAGGCCTCCAGGACCCTGTAACTCTTGCATTCTGCATGCCTGCAACATCAGCACCCCGTGCACCAAGCTAAGATCGGCTACTAGCAGGGGCATTCGCTGGAGCCCCTTAGACCATGGCTGCAGTGCCCCCTGAGTACCTGAGCAGCTGAGCACAGTGAAATAAATCCCAGGGAAACACTTCCTAGGCGGCGCTATGTGAACAGAGCGCTCCAGTGCATTCTTTTTTTTTTTTTTTTGGCGGTACTGGGGGTTGAAACCAGGGCCTCGCGCCTGCGTGCTCTGCAAATGCTGGACCACTGAGCTGCACCTCAGCCCTTATTTTTTTTTTTTTTTTTTTACTTTTTGAGAGAGGGTCTTCCTAAATTATGCAGACTGCCTCTGGTCTCCAACTTGTGATTCTCCTGCCTCCGCCTCCCGAGCCACTGGGATTACAGGCTTGCGCCACCACGCCCGGCTCCAGTGCATTCTTCTCAGTCTTTCAAATGAGTTTTCGTATTTGTCTCCCTCATCCTTCAATGGGTGGGGTCTGGTCAATTCCTAAAATGCCCTCCAGGTATCTTCCCAACTGTTCAAATGTGAAGTACTTGGCTTCTTTGAATGTTGCTAAATGGTTCCGAAACCAGGCCTTCCTTGTTGTTGTTAGGTGCCGTCCAGTCGGTGTCCGACTCATAGCGACCCTCTGTACAACAGGGGAAACACTATTGTCAGTGCTTCTCTGCTGTTCATAGGGTTTTCAATGGCACATTGATTTTTTGGGAGGGGGTTGCCAGGTCCTTCTCCCAAGCCTACAGCTTTTGGTGTTCCTGGGTGGTCTCCCATCCAGGTACTAACCAGGCCTGACCCTGCTTAGCTTCTGAGATCTGATGGGATCGGATGCCACAGGGCTACGGCTGCAGGCTCATCAACATTAGGGACTTGCTTATCTAGCTCCTGATTTGATTTCTCAACTTCAACTGTCTGCTTGTTTGTATCCTCTTTGAAGTCATTGAGCATTTTTACGAGTAGAGTTTTGAATTCTTTGTCTAACATTTTAAACATTTCGGTTTCTTGGGATTCAGTTGTTGAAGAGTTAGGGTCTAGTGGAGGAGACACATTGCCTTGTTTTTTAATGTTTCCCGTGTTCCTGCTTTGTTATTTGTGCACCTGTTGGGGTGGATATCTCTTCCGGTTTTATTTGGGGACCTTCTTAATGAGGACCTTGCTCTCGAGAATTCGATCCCCAGTACCACTTGGAGAGGAGAACACAAACCACTGTCACAGGTATAATAGCAGACCAAACCAAACATAGAAATACATGAGATCAGTTGAAGTCAATGTCTGTACCACAGATGACCATAGAACAGATAATGGCAACAATAATGTAGAGTAGCCTATGAAGTTAAAAATTATTTAGGGCAAAAGTAAAAATAGTAATCATCTGAAGTAAAATGGGGGGGAAGAGAGTGGCTGCAGGCATAGGCCTTCCTTAGCCCCAATTTTACACGGGCTTTTCGGACCACACTGCACATGTTTCAGATCTTTCCACTCTGGTTTTGTTCCGGTTCTCAGCGTATGCCTGGCTAACAGCAGCCAGTGAGAACCACGTGGCAGCCTGAGCGCTGACCTGCCTTGAAACTTCTCTGCCGGATGTATTAGTCCGTCAGCTCTGAACTCAGCCCTAAGCAAAATGTTAGGGCATGGGCGGAATGGGGACAAATTCCCTGTTGGGCTGTGGCACACGCGGCCTTCAGTCTGATTCCCAGGAGAGTCCTCCTTCCCTCCCGAAGCCTCACACAGTCTTTTCTGTGCACACCCTATTGGCGCTCCGGCCTTCCCAGTTCCTCTCACAGACCAGTTCCAAAGGCTTCTGAACCCTGTGGTGAGTCCGGCAACAACCCCTGGCACCAGCGTTCTGGGTTAGGCGTCTTTTGTCGCTGTGAAAAGACATCTAACACGAATAGCTTCAGGGAGCAATTCATCTTGGCCCTTAGTTTCTGAGGTTTCTGTCCAAGATGGTCGGATCCATCCCTGGGGCCCTGAGGTGAGACAACGGATACAGCAATGGGACCGGGTGGCGAAGGAGGCGCCCAGGAAGCCCAGAGAGAGACGGAAAGGGTCAGGGGACAGGGTGTCCTCCAAAGCCACGCCCCCAGGGACCAACTTTCTTCCCTAACCTGCTCCACCTCCCACCACTTCCCAGTAATGCCATCAAATTATGACTCTGTGGAGCTGGGCCCAATGGCGCATGCCTGTAATCCCAGCGGCTTGGGAGGCGGAGGCAGGAGGATCGCAAGTGTGAGACCAGAGGCAGGCTGTGTAACTTAGTGAGACCCTGTCTCAAAAAAATAAACAGAAAATGGGTTGAGGGTGCAGCTCAGTGGTCCAGCACTTGCAGAGTATGTAAGTGCGAGGCCCTGGGTTCAACCCCCAGTACCAAAAAAAAAAAAAAAAAAAAGGCTCTGTCAAGGGACTAACCCACTGATTAGGTCACTTCCTCAAAGCCTATCATCTGGCCACCAACTCTGTAACCAGGCGAATTTGGCCGGACGCTTCATGTTCAAATCATAACAAGAGATGAAGAAAACCCCCCTGAGCTTGAAACTATGGTGAGCACCTGCCCACTTGGGCTCCTTGCGCCAGTGGACCAGTGGGCAGAGAACACTCTTACCACATTGGCAAAACTGAAATGCCAGCCCTGCTGGCCACTTAGGATCTAATACCGATGCGACAGGGTGAGGGCAGGAGTGTCTGGAGCCAGGGTGGTGGGCGGGGGCCTGCCTGGCGCTTCCACTCCAGGGGATGACAGCATGTGGCAGCAGCAGCAGAGGAGCTCACAGAGAGGGTGAGGTCCACACACGGGACAGGGCGGAGGGGACGCCCGAGAAGTAAAGCCCAGGACCAGCTGCAGCAGGGCACCGGCTTGTCCCCCCCACACCCTGAGTCCGTGTGGGTCCTCCAGGGTGGGCTGAGGCACAGACCACACTGAGGAGGGTGAGGCTTCCCTGTGTCCCACACCCCCACCCCCAGCCTGGCCACAGCAGCGACTCCCACCCAGGGGTCACCAGAGTCCCTGCGGCATCTCCAGCGCCCTGAAGCCCATGGAGTCAGAGAGCGGGTGCTGTAGCCTAGAAGCCCCTTCCCGTCACCTGGGTGGTGGCTCCTGGGAAGGTCCCAAGGGCTCAGTGGCCTCCCTGGGGACGCGCCCTTGGTGGGCTTCCTCCCAGGTCCCCAGGCTCTGCCCCGGGCTTGGTTCCCACAGGCAGCCTGAGCCGGGCCTGCTCCTGTTGGACGGGCTGAGAGGGTCCCTCTGGAGGGTCGCCACCCAGCACACCAGGGCGCCCTGGAGAGGGTTCTGGGCCGCAGGAGGACACCAGCGTTCTCCGTCCCCGGCCAGGTGTTACTCGAAGTGGAAAGGCTACACGATGCGCCCCTCCTCACCGTCCTTGATGTTCAGGGACACTGTTGGTCCCGGTGACAGCGCCGGGGCCTCGGACACAGGTGAAGAGGAGGAGGCCGGGGCTGCGGAGCCCCCACAAGGCCACCGCGCCTGCGCTGAGCGGCTCCACTTACACCGCTGACCGTCCCCGCAGAGCCCCCCACTGCACAGGCGGACGCAGGCCAGGCTGACCCTCCGCCCCCGGTGTCCCCAGCCCCCAGGGTTGCCAGGATGCAGCCGCCACGGCCCAGTGCTGCAGGTGTTCAGCGTGGCCGTTCCACAGAGGGACCCCACGCTCGCAGGGATCCGATCTGGGGCTCCCGGCTCTGCCTGCTCCATGGCTGTTTCCCACCTCAGGTGAGAAAAAGCAAAGCTTCCGTTTCCTTCCGCGTTTCCTTCCGCGTAGGCCTGAGCGTCGGGCTCACTCTGCTGCTTTTGCGGTTTTCCAAGTGGCAATTTCCTGTGTCTCAAAGACACGCCCCAAGGACCAGAGACTCAGCGGCGGCAGAACCAGGGAGAACAGGGCACTGAGCAGCCCGTTAGCGGGGCTCAGGAAAGCCGGGTGGCTCAGCGCAGAACTCGTGCGTGGCGGCTTCCCACAGGAGCACCAGACTCCTGACGCTGGAGCTCTGAGCGGGGGGTCACACTACAGAGCACCCCTGGTCCCAGCTGGGTGCCGTGGGAAGCGAGATGTCTTTGGGGATACAGGTGTCGTAGGGAACACCCCTACTAGATCTTTTTTTGTGTGTAGGGTCAAACCCAGGGCCCTATGCATGCCAGGCAAGTGTTCTTCCATCAATCTACAGCTCCCTTGTCCTTGACTCCTTTTCTTTTCTTTTCTTTTCTTTTTTTTGAGACAGGGTCTCACTATGTAGCCCAGGCTGGCCTTGAACCTGCAATCCCTCTGCCTCTGCTTCCTGAGCACTGGGATGACAGTTGTGCACCACCACACCTGGCTAGCCGCTTAATTATTTCTCAATGTAAAACTACAAAAAATATAAAACCTATTAATTTTTTTTGAAAACCTCACTGCACAGTAAAGATTATGCTGTCCCCAGCTCCCATTACTCTAAGGGTCCAGCTGTGTCTGCCCTCCACTGGAGGTCAGGCCTGCACAGCAGTGCCTCTGCAGCTCAGCAGCACCGGAAAGGCTGTGATGAGTCACCACCAGGTGGCGCCATGCCAACACTCCTTTCTGCCTCTGCCCCCCCCCCCCGTTCCATCCAGCACCATCCACGTTTTCCCTTTCCATCCAACAGGACTCTGGGGGTGCCCCATCATCCCTGGGCCCTGCTTGCTGAGGTGGAGGGGCCTTAGCGGGATTCCAGAATTAACACTGATAAATGGTCTCCGTGCAGCTGTAGCCCTGTGGAATCCGATCCCGTCAGATCTCGGAAGCTAAGCAGGGTCTGGCCTGGTTAGTACCTGGATGGGAGACCACCCAGGAACACCAGAAGCTGTAGGCTTGGGAGAAGGACCTGGCAACCCCCTCCCAAAAAGTCAGTCTGCCATTGAAAACTCTATGAACAGCAGAGAAGCACTGACAATAGTGTTTCTCCTGTTGTACAGAGGGTCACTATGAGTCGGATACCGACTCGATGGCACCTAACAACAACTAAATAGTCTCCAGCGGAGCCAGGAGCTGCAGGGGTCCCTGGTCACCCAGGGCACACGGAGCCACCTATGCCCCCATGCTCCCTGGATTCTGGCCCTGCGCCTCCCCTCCTCATACTGTCCCTGCCACTCTGCAATTTGGCCTGCAGGGTTCCCCTTAACACCTATGCCCCCCTGTCTTTGTGCGATGACGTTTCTAAAACGTCATCGTGGGATGACCCCAGTGTGCAGAACAGGGACTGAACAGGACTGAGGCTGTAGCTGAGCCCTCATCCCTGGCCATCAGATTGGCCATCCCTCGGGATGAACCCACAGTCCGTGCTTATCACATTGACCAGGTTCACTGGGCCTGGGCACAGCTTTGCCCCTGGCTGTCCCCCCTGGGCTGGAGGCCCATGCGCCCACACCACTGCAGCACTGTCCCCAACCTCCTACAATCTCCCCATCAGAAAAAAGAGGTTAAAAAATGTACCAGGCCATGGAGGAAAGAGATGCTCAGATCACAGCATGAACTGCAATGCACAGACATCGTCAAAGCCAGGGGCAGGGCAGCTTGGCTAGATAGGAGGCATCTTTCCCAGGCCGAGTGTGGAGGACCCACACAGCTCAACAAGCAAGACCAGGACAGACAGCTCCAGCCACTGAGTGGCACCCTGGGCAGATCTAGAGTGCAGGAGGAAAGCAAGCTGAAGAAGGTAGGAACTGGATCGGATGTCAGGGTGAGCAACTTGAAGTTTGCTTGGGATGGGAGAACAGGAGGATGTTTAAAGTTGCGTGAAAACCGAAATGACAAGGCAAGCTGGAATAGGACGCAAAGTGGAGATGTTCACAGCACACGTCTGTGATAAAATAAAATATGTCTAGGATATGTGATGAATTACAACAGGTCAGCAAGAGCATACAGAAACACAATTTTAAACACGGAGAGTAAAAACAGCTAAGTCAGACTTCCAGCGTAGGATGGACGACTAGAGGCAGCCCCACGGGACGTGATAAAGGAAGGAGTCAGAGTGGGAGGGAGTGGACTCTACTCCAAAGGAGGAAGGTCTGGAAAAGCAGAGGAACCGCAGAGGGGATTGTGGGATGGCCCCAGTGTGCACACAGGGACTGAACAGGACTGAGGCCCTCATCCCTGGCCAGCAGACTTGCCATCCCTCGGGACGAACCCACAGTCCGTGAACCCCTCAGATCCATTGGCGGGGGGGTTGTTGAGACAGTGGCTCTCCCTGACTGGGGGTTCAACGTTGGAGAAGTGACTCTTTCCCACAGTGACCGGCGCCATCTTGAGAGGGAGCCTACTGTGTGAGACTCAGCCACTCTCGAGGTGTGAAAACAAATAACAGTCTCTGCTGGAGAGCCTGGGGGTCACCTACCACAACCCCAGCTTTTGTCGCAGCTGCAGTGAGGGGGAAGTGGGAGGCTGACGCACAGCTGAGAGGTTCAGGCAGCAGGAGGCTTGGGCAGGCTGCACGGTTGCAGCCCCAACCTGTGGGGAAGAGGAGGTGACCCCATCTCTTGAGGGGAACTTCGACACTGTCCGCTCTGAACTGCAGTCAGGTAGGAAGACTCCATCTGCAACTGGCCACCACCTCCACCTGACAGACTCCAGTATTAGAGGCCATAGAAAGAAGCTGCTCCGGTACTTTTCTTCTTTTTCTTTTTCCTTGTTTCTCTTTCTTCCTGCTATCCTGGGGATTGAACCCAGCATTTTGCATGGGGCAAGTGTTAGAACACTCTGCGATACCCTCACCTCTTTCCTTATTTTTGCTTTGAGACAGGATCTCACTGAATTGTGCAGGCTTCCTCTGGCCTGCAGCTCAAGATCCTCCTGCCTTAACCTCCCAGGATGCTGGGTTTGCAGGGGAGCAACACAGTCTTCAGTCCCTCTTCTCTTCTCTTCTTTCTTCCTTTCTCCTCCCTCCCTTCCTTTCTCTTCCCTCCCTCCCTTCCTTTTTCTTGCATTCTGCTGTGCTGGGGACTGCACCTAGGTCCTTGTGTGGCGCAAATGCTGTACCATGGTAACAGTACCCCCAGTCCTTTTTTTTTTTTTTTCTTTCAGACAGGGATCTTGTGTAATTGCACAGGGTGCCTCTGGTCAGGGACTCAAGATCCCCCTGCCTCAGCCTCCTAAGATGCTAGGATTGTTGTTGTTGTTAGGTGCCATCGAGTGTGTCCACCCATAGCGACCCTCAGGGTTTTGAATGGCTGTTTCGGGTTTGCCTCAGGAGTGGGTGGCCACGTCCTCCTCCCATTTTTGCGGTGCTGGGAATCGCCCTGGGGGACCTCAGAGACTGCAGAGCACTCTACCAGCTGAGCTAAATCCCAGCCAGGCAGGCTAGGATTACAGGGATGTGACACAATGTCCCCTCTTTTTTTAAATCTTCTTTTTTCTTTTATTCCCTTTTTACATTGTTAATTTTGTTTTCTGCCTTTTAAAAAAATCTTTTATATTTTGTTTCTTAGTTTTCTTTTTCATCTTTTGCTGCCTATCTTTTTTCATTTACTATACTTGTGTAATTTTTACTATTATGCATACACACACACACACACACACACACACACACTTTTTTTTTTTTTTTTTGGTGGCATCTAGTGTTAGGTAACTAGCTCAGGCACTGTTGTTGTTAGGTGCCGCCCAGTCGGGTCTGACTCATAGCGACCCTCACAGAGTTTCCAATGGTTGATTATTTCAGGATTACTTCAGGAGTGGACTGCCACATTTTTCTCCTGTGTTTGCAGTGTTACAGATGGAACCCGGGTCCTCAGACAGTGCTGAGCACTGCCTCTCAGAGGACACTGGAAGGACCCATTTTCAAATGGGTCCCACACCCTACTCAAGCCCCGGAGCCATTTACAAAACAAAGACCCTAGGCCCCCTTCACGGGAGGAGCCCAGGACTGATGTCACACTGGGCGGGGCGTGCCCTAGTTTGAAGGCAACTACAGGGAACACACACCGACTCTCCTCCCATTCCCCTCTCATCCTCTCTTTCCTCTCTCTGTCTGCTCCTCCCTCTCCAGTGACTACATGCACGCCTCATCTCGTGGGCCCATCATCGCCATCTCCTCTGCCTACCCCAGGCACCTTTCCTTCTAGAAGCCTGCTTAACTCTCCTGTTCTCTGGCTTCTTACCTTCCCCAGGGAAATGGAAACTTCCTTATGCCAAGTCACCCTCGGAACACAGGCTTTTCCGATTTCCTTTCCAGGTTTACCTAAGCTTTTCCAGGTGTCTCAGTTTTCCCTGTAATTATTTCCTTAAAGGTCTCTGCCGTATCACTATAGCGTCTGATCCTGTCAGATCTCGGAAGCTAAGCAGGGTCAGACCTGGTTAGTCCTTGGATGGGAGACCGCCTGGGAACACCAGGTGCTGAAAGCTTGGGAGAAGGACCTGGCAACCCACTCCAGAAAAACAATCAACCATTGAAAACCCTATGAATAGCAGCGAAGCACTGACAATAGTGTTTTTGCTGTTGTACATAGGATCGCTGTAAGTCGGACACCAACTCAATGGCACCTAACAACAACAAGAATCTCATCAATACAAGAGTTCATAAATGCATGGGCTGCTAGGACATGGGGCATAGCTGGAGAAAGCAGACCTGACTCAACGGCACCTAACAACAACAACAGAGACTCCACTAGAAAACTCTTAAAGATGATGAATACTTTTGGCAAAGTAGCAGGACACTAAATCAACATACAAAAATCAGTAGCTTTTCTATATAACAATAACAACCAGGCCAAGAAAGAAATCAGGAAAACAATCCCATTCACAATAGTTTCAAAAAGAATAAAATACCTAAAATAAATCTAACCAAGGAGGCAAAAGTCTTCTACAACGAAAACTTTAAAGCACTGAAGAAAGAAATGGACAGAGACACCAGATCACAGAAAGACCTCCCACCCTCATGGATCAGAAGAATTAATATGTGAAAACGGCTATCTTTTTCAGAGAAACCTATGGATTCAACGCAATCCCCATCAAAATCCCAATGACTTTCTTCACAGAAATATAAAAAACAATCCTAAAATTCATATGGAAGCACAAAAGACCCAAAAATCACAAAGCAATTTTGAGTAGAATGAGCAATGCAGAGGGCGTCACAATAGATGATTTTAAATTATCCTAAAGAGCTATAGTAACAAAAACTGCATGGTACTGGCGAAAACAAACAAAACAGACACGTAGACTAGTAGAATAGAGGACCCAGAAATCAACTCATGCAGTTATAGCCATTTCCTGTACAACAAAGGTGCCAAAAATATAAGTTGGAGAAAAAACAGCTTCTTCAAGAGATGATGCTGGGCCAACTGGATATCCTCATATTGTTGTTGTTGTTGGGTGCCGTCAAACTGGGTCTGACTCACAGTGACCCTGTGTACAACAGAATGAAACACTTCCTGACACTGTGCCATGCCTGGCACTATGTCAGTGCTTCTCTGCTATTCTCGGGGTTTTCAATGGCTGATTGTTTCAGGATTGTCTTGGGAGTAGACTGCCAGGCCCTTCTCCCATTTTTATGATGCTGGTGATTGAACCCAGTGCCTCAGAGAGTGCAGAGCAGCACTCCACCAAGTGAGCTAAACCCCAGCCCATATCCTCTTGTAGAAGAGTGAAATAAAATCCCTCTCTCTCACATTGTACAAAAAACAGTTCAAAACGGATAAAAGACCTTAATGTAAGACCTGAATCTTTGAAACTGTTAGAAGAAAGCATAGGGAAAACACTTCAAGACATATGCATAGGTAAGGATTTTCTGATAGTACCCCCACAGTGCAGGAAACAGTAGAAAGAACTGACTAATGGGATTGCATAAAATTATAATGCATAGCAAAGGCCATAATTATCAGAGTGAAAAGACAGCCTACAGAATTGGAGAAATTCTTTGTCAACTTTACATCAGATGGGGAATAAAGACCTAGAGTGTATAAAGAGCCCAAAAACTGAATGCCAAAAAGGGCAAGTTATCCAGTGACAACTGGGCAAATGAACTGAGCAGAGAGTTCTCAAAAGAAGAAATACAAATGGCCAACAATCATATGAAAGAAATATGCAATATCCTTAGCCATCAGGGAAATGAAAACCGACACTACACTGAGATACCATCTCACCTCCATCAGAATGGATACTACCAACAAAATAATAGATGCCAAACTGCGTCTTACATATTTCGGACATGTAGTCAGGAGAGAACAATCCCTGGAGAAGGACATCATGTTTGGGAGAGTGGCAGGTCAACGCAAAAGAGGAAAACCCTCCACCAGATGGATTGACACAGTGCCTGCAACAGTGGGCTTAAACATAAATAAGATGGTTTGCCTGGCACAGAATCGGCAAGTGTTTCGACCTGCTGTACATAGGGTCGCTATGAGTCGGGCTCGACTCGACGGCACCTAACAACAACAACAGTGAGGATGCTGGGAGAAAGGAACCTAGCACTTTGCTGGTGGGGATGCAGGTTGTTGCAGTCGCTATGGAAATCAGTATGGAGATGCCGCAAAAAACTAAAAGTAGAACTGCCATGTGAGGCAGCTATCCCATTGCTGGGTATACACCTGATGAGTCAACATACCAGAGAGAGATTTGCTCATCCATGTTTATTGTGGTGCTATGCACAGTAGTCAAGACATGGAGTCAACCTAGGCCTGCATCAGCAGATGAGTGGATAAGGAACTTGTGGTATATATACACCATGGACTTTTATTCAGCCATAAAGAAGGACAAAATTATGGCATTTGCTGGAAAATGGATTGCATGTTTTGTCTCATGTGTGGATGTTAGATTTCAATATATATTCAACATTAAAATATATAGGTCATGAAAGTAGAAGGGGGCCTATGTAAGGGGAGGTAAGGGACTAAAGAGAAGGGGGAGGGGCAAGAAGAAAGGGTAATGGGGGAAAGGAAAGGAAATATCGTATTAAAATAAATGTAGACATATACACAAACAAGACAAGCAAGTAGAAGGGGCACCATTGCTTGGGAGGAAGGAGATGAGGCAGGGTCGTGAGGGGTAACGGAGAAGGTGAACATGGGCAATGAACACTAAAATGAATGGATGGGAGTTTCATAATGAAACTCATGAAGATGTACACCAAAAAGTACTCATAAAATACTGTACTGCTTTAAAAAAAAACCACCAAAACCGAAAAAAACATAATGTGGTCTAACATACATTTAATTAGAACTCTAGCAGAAGAGAAAGAAATGGGCAGAATATTTAAAAATATTATAGACAAGAATTTCCCACAATTAACGACATGTACCAATCCTGTCGAATGAATCCAAAACTAGACAAATAAAAAGAAATACACATCCAAACTACAGTAAAACTACAGAGAAATGAAAGAAGCCTTAGAAGCAGCCAGAGGATAAAGATTGATTTGTTATAGTTTGATATGAAGTGTCCCCTAAAGGCTCCTGTGTTGTAGGTTTGGTCCCCAGCTGGTGGTGCTGTTGAGTAGTGACTGGATTATGAGGGTGGCTCTACGAGACCAGCAAACTCTACAGCACCTAACAACAAATCTCATCAATAGATGAGTTCACAGATGCACTGGCTACTCGGAGATGGAGCCTAGTCAGTGGAAGCAAGCCACTGGGGTGTGTCTTTAAAGAGTGTTTCTTTTCCCTGCCTCCTTTACTGTAGTTTGGATATGTATAAATGGCCCGTAGTCCAATTCCCAACAGTGTCCTTGTTTCCATCTGAAACCTCATGGCCTGGCCTTCACTAGCCCCATTCCTATCAGCATTGTGTTCTTCTGGGCTCCCACAATTGCCCACTAGGCTTCACTTACAGCACTGTAAATTTTCCTAGCCTGCTTCTCCAAGCTCTTCCAACCTCCTCCCATAAGCCAGTTCCAAAGGCTTCTGAACCACATTGTCAGGTAGAGTCAGAGCAATGACCCTATTCCTCTGCTACCAGTCTTCTGTGTTAGTTACTTTTGTGTAGCTGTGACCAAAATGCCTCAGGTAACAATTTAAAGGAGGATGGGGTTTCAGACAGTCTAGTCCACAGTGGCTTGGCTTCATGTACTTGGGTAGAACATCATGGCGGCAGGAGGGTCGAGGCAATTTTTCATTTCATGGTGGACAGGAATCAGAGAGAGAGTGACTGGAGACGGAGCTGTAACCTTCAAAGTCATTCCCCTAGTGGACAACTTCCTCCAGTTAGGCCCCACCTCCCAAAGAGCGCTGCCAGCTGGGTACCAAGCAATCAACAAAGGCCTGTGGGGGACATTTCATATTTAAAGCACACAGTGTCTGCAACATTGGGCTCAAATATAAAAAGATCGTGTGCATGGCACAGTGTCGGGTAGTGCATCATTCTGCTGTACTTAGGGCTGCTATGATTCAGACCCAGCTCCATGGCACCCAAAGGAGAATAACGGGGTTTATTAGTGGATTGGCTCGTATAGTTATGGTGGCTGAGAAATCCCATGACAGGTTGTCTGCAGGCTGGTGACACAAGAGTTTTGATGTCCAGGGTGGAGGACCCACAGGCCCCAGCTCTCTGGGTAAGGTGCCAGACTACAGTTTTGTTTTTCCCTGGCTCCCAGCAGACGGGTCGTCCACCACACCCAGAATGCAGCCTCCCACCTGGTCCACTCAGACTCCCATGCTGCGCTTCTCTGGTAACTATCAGACACACCCTAAACACTTCCAGGGTTTCTAAGTGGGCCTTCATTCAGTCATGCTGACACTAAAAGTTCACCATTACAAAGGCACAAATTAACAAGGAAAATTTATATATATATAGATTCTAAAAATAAACTGATGATTAAAGAATATTATAAAAATTCATATCAATTAAGAATTTAGACAAAATGAACCCGTTAGGATTAGAAAGGATTAGAAAAGGATTAGAAAAACTAATCATGACCTATTTTAAAAAATCTGACTAGTCCATTAACCATTTTGAAACAGAATCTGGAATTTAAAGTGTACTCAAAAACACGGCTTCAGAAATGAATCTTACCAAGTAAAGAAACGTAATTCCAATCTTTGAAAAGGTGTCAAGAGAATTAAAAAAAAAAATACAGGAACATTTCCCAGCTTGTTTTGTGATTCTGGCATCACTCTGACACCAGAACGAATCATGAAAAGGGAAAGTGAATTCAGTTTCATTCACAGACCCAAACTATAAAAGGCTTAGGAGTTTAGCAAACAAAATATAGCAATGGATAAGGGCACGATGGTGTAACCAAGTTGGGCTATTCCAGGCACACGGAGTTTGACTGTTAGCTTGCTTCATTTTGAGAACATAGTAGAAAAACTCCTAAACGTGCAGAGACGGTGAGTGCGGAATGGATTTGGCTTCTTCAAATCACGGGAAGCCTGCTGTGGCTGGAAGGACTGACGGGAAGCTGAGCAGGTCCTCTGCTGCCACTGCACTGCGGCTGAGTGGCTGAGGGAAACAGGTCAAGGTGCCTGGGTTTGGCTCACCTACTGGAGACAGACAACTTTGGGAACACTGAGTGATGGCTGCAGAAAAGGATAAAACTAGACTGATTTCCAGACGCTACTCCGTAATAAAAAGGAATGAACGACAGATCAATGTATAGCTGATTTTCAAAATAATCATGATGAATGAAAGGGTCAGATTCTCCTCTTCCCCCAAACAGTATGTGCTATTCAACTTTATGTCAAACTCACCTATTGTGACAGAAAGCAGATGAATGGTTTCCTGGGGAAGGGGGAGGGGACAGGAGAGGGGTGACAGGTGAGAAGAACCTTTTTGGGGCTATGGACACATTCACTGTTCATGTGGTTTCAGTGAAATGTGTCAAGATGGTCAAACTGTACCCTTTGAACATAACACACTTTACTGAATGTTGATGACACTGCAGTGAAGCTGCTGGACAAAAGATGTCTAGGTTTTGGGGAGTTAAGATGGCCTTCTGCCATGAGCAGTTGCTGGCACCTCTTTCCACGGATTTGCTTAACAGTCAGGGTGCGGTTGGGTAAACACACATGCTTTATTCTGGTTAAGTTTGAGATAACTATGAGATACACAGTTGGAAATACTGCTGAAGCAGTCAGAAAAATACCCCATGCTTAGAAAAGAGCTCTTGGATGGCAACGGTAGGGAACTCCTAATGTTTTGCATCAGTTAGGGCTGGCTGCTAAAGACAGACACCAGAACTTAAGTTGTGTTTCTTTCAAGTGATCTTGCTGATTGACATATTTGCAAGCACAGATAAGATTAGGACTCCAGTGAGGACAGGTCCCATCTGGGCTGGGCTTTCTCTGGCTACTTCTGTCAAGCCATCAATGGCTGTGGCTCCAGAATTACACGTGGCCAACAACTGTGGACCGAAATGTAGCTTTCCTGCCCAGAAGTACCACACCCATCTTCCTCCTTTTTCTTTGGTTTTGAAGTATTCACTAGTGGCGTGAGGGGATATGATGGCAGAAACTGAGCTTAGGACCTGAGAGAGGAGAGTGGGAAATGCCCACAGGACAATACAAGTGCTGCTGGCGGGAAGCTGTCCGTGGGAAATAGGATTTGAGGTGCCTCCTGTTAGTTTTCTTTGGACAGTGGTCCAACCAAATAAACCACCTCTGAGGTCCTTGAAATACATGTTTCAGATGAGATTGTACCTGTGTTTCGAGTCAGACCACGAGAAAAACGCCTACTCTGCTTTGCTTCTTGTTGTTAGGTCCGTCTCCTAGCAACACTATGCACCAGGGAATGACACACTCCCTGCACTGCGCCATTCCCAGCACTATTGTGAGTGCTTCTCTGCTATCCATAGGGTTTTGACAGCTGATCCTTTTGGGAGTGGGCTGCCAAGTCCTGCTCTTGTTTTTTGTGTTGCTGGGGATCCATCCTAGGGCCCCTGCGCGCGTAGAGCAGCACTCTACCAATACAGCTAAACCCAGGCCTCTCTGCATTGTATAGGCCCCAGCTTTTCCTTAACTTTGCTCTCTGTTGGATACCTGCTTTCTTCTAAGGAAGTCTCTGAAGAAACAATCCTGTAAAACTGTGATAGGGACACTGGCGAAGATAATACACATTCCATTGTAGCGACTTTAATAACTCCACAAAACCGTAATTTTATAACAACTTGAAAACATCTCTCAGCACTCATGAGGAAGAATATGCACTACCCCAAACCCAGGATAGTTTGTTTTTGTGGGTAACTGTGAACCTCGGAACCAATTATGCCCTCCTATCTTCTTGGGCTAGGTTGCCGTTCAAATTTTAATCCACCTTTTACTATATAAAGGATTTACTGGATTAATTCAAGTACTTACTGTCTTTACATTTCTTCTTTTCTCCTTCATTACGATTTCTTTTTCTATTCACAACTATGCATTTATTTTTGCAAATGCAAACCCTTCTCAGAACAAACCAGGATACAAATTCATACACACATCTAATCCCAATTGATTCTTTTAAGGCTTGCTCCCAGTTTACCAGCCTCACGCTCTAGCCCTAAGGCATAAGTCAAAGCAGTTACATTTTGTTTAAACTTAAGCCCATTCCTGCTTGATGCAACCAGAAATAGCATGGGATTAAGAGGTGAGAAGATTTTTCTGTCCTGGATCTGCTTAACAATAATACGACCTTTAATAAATGACTGAGCCCTTCGGAAGCTGTTTCTTCACCAGTGAGCGGCGCCTCCCAGGCCTGCTGTGAGAACCGGAGGCGTTTTCCGTAAGGCACTGCAGCAGTCCTGGGGAGCAGATGTCACGATGACCGTCGTCGCTTTGCACTCGTCGGCCCGCACATGTCCTGACCCTTCTGACCCGAAGCACGAACTTCTGCTCGGCGGCGGCGGGCGCGCAGGTGGAGCCCGGCGGGTGCAGGCGATCGCGGCCCGGGGCCCGGCTCGGCCCAGGAACCCGCGCCCGCCCGCCCGCCGCCCGGCCTCCGCGGCCCGCCGACCGCCGGCCCAGGTGACGCCGCCGCCCGCCGGCCGCGCATGCGCGCCGCGCCGCCCCCGCCCCCACCGCCCGCGCCCAACGCCCCCGCCGCGGCCCGCGGGCCATGGAACCCGGCGAGGCCGGCGCGGTCCGAGCGCTGCCGCCCGCGCGTCCGGGCGCCGTCGCCCCGTGAGCCCGGCGGGCTGGGTCCGGCCGCCGCCGTCGCCGCCCGCCCGTCGCCCGCCGCCCGCCGGAGCCGCGCGTGCGCGCCCGCCGAGGAGAGCGCGAGGGAGGCCGGGCGGCCGCGACGATGCCGCGGGGCCGCCCCCCGAGGGCCCGGGACGGCGCGGCGCGCGGCGACTCCGGTAAGGCCCGCGGCGGCGCCGAGTGCCCGGATGGGCGCGGGGGGCGCCGGGAGCGGCGCGGAGGGCGGGCGGCGGCGCCTGGCCGGGCGGCGCAGCGCGGGCGGACGGATACGGGCGCCGCGGCCGGGCCCCTCCGCGCTGGGCCTACTTTCCGGGCCGGGCGCGGCGCGGGGGGGCGGCGGGCGGGCGCGGGGGCGGCGGCCTCTCCTCCTCCGCGGCCTCTCCCTCCCCTCTGCGGCCTCCTCCTTGCTCCCCTCCACGGTCTCCTTCACCTCCTGGGCCTCCTCCACCTCCGCGGCCGCCTCCTCCCCCCGACCTCCTCCTC
>VMDO01015164.1:0-52073 GCA_007922755.1 Pedetes capensis | reverse complement strand
GGCCTCGTGCTTGCATGCTTTGCAAGTGCTGGACCACTGAGCTGTGCCCCCAGCCCATTCTTTTCACTTTTTTGAGACAAGGTCTCACTAAATTACACAGACTGCCTCTGGTCTCAAACTTGTGATCCTCCTGCCTCCACCTCCCCAGCTGCTGGGATTACAGATGTGCGCCACCGCGCACAGCTCAATCTATTCATTCTTTATTGCTAACATACATTGTGTTATATCACGTCCCCCATTATGAGCATAGCTCAATTTCCCATGTTCATAGACCTGAGCATAGATTTGTAAAAATGGGAAACTGTAGATAAACCACAAAGTTGACTTTAATCCACAAGATGATGTGTTTTTGTTTTTGTTTTTGTTTTTGTTTATATGCTGAAAACTGGTGGAGAGACTTCTCTGCCTCTTCTGAGTTTAAAGGCCTGACTCTGACTGCTCAGGGAGCAGAGTCCTGCATAGCGCAGGCTCACTCACTTAGAGCCAATTGCAAAAACAAGGATCATCTAGTGCCGGCACAACTTTGTGCTCAGTAGCCAGTGATTTTCCAGTGTTTTTAAGTTGGAGGGAAATATATGACAGATGTGTTGGCTCTAGAAACAATCAAAACAGCTCCTTAAATCACCAAGAAGAGGTGGGGGGAAGTAATACAATACAGGCTAAATCAGAAGGGAGTCAGCAGTACTGTCTGTTACTGTCGAGGGTAGAACTGGGGTGATGCATTCAGTAGCAGTCAACAAGCATGAGGTGAAGAAGCCCTGGACCACAGGCATCAACCGAGGTAGAAAACTGCCCTGAGCTAACCCTAAAGGAATATGATGCATGACTTGTGGAACAAAAGAAGGATAAAAAACCAACAGAAATTCTAGTGGGACAATGACATAAAGCACCGTAGTCCCTGTGCATTTAATAAAACGAAAGGAGGGAAATAATGAGTCAGTAGCCAGTCCTAAGTTCCACTAAAACAGTGATTCTCAACATTTAATGTAGCTCAGAGTTCCCTGAGGCCCTTGTTAAAAATGCAGACCCTTGGGCTTCTCAGCCAAGAGGTGTGTTTTATGTGGAGCCTGAGAATCTGTATTTTTCAAGGAGTTAAGAAGTGTTTCCAACACAGGTAGCCTTACTCACTACATTGCACAAGAGTCTAGTAAGAGTTTTAGCCTCACTGGGTACAATGCTGGGCTGGAGTTTAGCTCGGTTGGTAGAGTGCTGCTCAGTGCTCTCTGAGGTCCTAGGACTGATCCCCAGCACCACAAAAATGGGAGAAGGACATGGCAGTCCACCCCTGAAGCCATTCTGAAACAATCAGATATTGAAAATCCTGTGAATAGCAGAGAAGCACTGACATAGTGCTGGGCATGGCACAGTGTCCGGGAGTGGTTCATTCTGTTGTACATAGGGTCACTATGAGTCAGACCCAATTTGAGGGCACTTAACAACAACAACAACAGGTACAATGCCAGGGCATATTGTCCCAGGACAACATATTCAAGAGTAAGATACCTGATATTATAGCACTAGGAGTAATCAGAGGTAAATAGAACTGATTTGTGAAATTCCAACACACCTTTTAGTATAAATGTGTTATTTGGTGATGTGCACAGTCCAGAGAGAATAATAATGGCCACAATGTATTGAGTACTTCACTGTGGACCAGGCACTGCCAAATGCTTTGCATGCATTGAAATTTTACTATTTAAAGCAGCTATATGAGGTTGGTTTTATTATTTTCCTTGTTTTCTAGATAAAGAAACTAATGGACAGAGAGGGTAAGAATCTTGGAGATCATGTTGTTATTAATAGTAGTTAATTTTATGTGTCATCTTGAATTAGCTATGGGATATCCAGAAATGTGGCAAGTTTCATTCTGGGCGTATCTGTTCTAGTGTTTCTGGATGAGATTGACATTTGAATTTGCAGAATGAGTAGAGCATATTGTCATCCCCAGTGTGAGAAAGTCTCATCTAATCCAGGGAAGAACTGGACAGGCAGAAAGATAGAACCTGCTTTACTGATTGAGCCGGGACATAAGTCTTACAATGTTCTCCTTGTTCTCAGGCTTTGCAGCTCAGACAAGACCTTACATCATCTCCTCTCATGAGTCTCCAGCTTTTTGCTTGTAGATCTTAGGATTTCTAGCCTCAAGAACTGTGAAAAATAAATTCTTGGTGTTTCAGCCACCCAATCTATGGTATTATCTTATACCAGTCCAAGAAGATGAATACAGGCTTTGGTACTAGGTGAAATGTTGCTGTAACAAACACCTAAATATATGGAAATAGTTTTGGAATTGAAGAAATGATTGAGTCTATGAGAGTTTTGAGATTCATGCTGGAAATATAGACATCAAGGAAGATTCTGGTGAAGTCTCAGATGGAAATGAGGGACATGTCATTGGAAGCTAGCAGAATGACGATGTTTGTTATAAAGTGGCAAGTAAATTGGCTGAATTGTGTTCATGTTCTAGTGTTTTGTGGAAGATAGAACCTGCAAGTAATGAAATTAGAGTTAGTGAAGGAGATTTCTAAGTGAATTGTTGAAAGAGTAGCTTGCTTCTTCCTGACTACTTATGGTAAAATCCGAGCAAAGAAAGAGCTTAATTAAAGAAGAAATTCTTAAGTACAGGGGACCATAACTTAACGATTTGGACAATTCTCATCCTTTTCATATTACCCCAAATTAGAAGGTCTATCCTAAAGAGAACATTTAGGATGTGATAAATATATGAGAAGAACTTAATCAGGAACTTAATAAGTCTTCTCAACAGAAACTAGGAACAGACATGGGATTATACCAGTCAAAGCCTGGCTAATTTGAACTAAAAAGGACAGAAAATGCAGGGCAGAGCGATAAAAGGTTGTCAGACTTAGGGTTTTTATGAGACAGCATCATAGAACTGTTTGGCTGTGAATGTGTGCTATCTTCAAGAAAGGGGAAGAAGGATCTCATAGATAATTCAGATATTACCCAGGCTACTAATCCCACTACTGGTCCAGAGTGCGCAGGCTGGGGGAGCACAGGCTTTCTCCTGTTCCAGAGGAGAACCCAGCAGAGCTACATGTGGGAAGAGCTACCATAGAGTGCCAAAGACATGGAGCTCCCTCCCTAACCTTGGGGGTCATGTTGCTCGCAGTGCACTTGGAGGCCAAGGCATGGACCCAAAGGGACTTACACTTGAGTCTTAAGATCAAATGGAACTTGTCTTGTTATATTTTGCAATTGCTTGGGCCATTGTTTGCCTTCTTTCTTCTAGTATCTTCCTCTTGGAATGGGGCCCCTAACCTATGCCTGCCTCCTCATTGTATTTTGGAAGCACGTAGCTTATCCATCTCACAGCTTCACAGGTGAAGATGAATTCTTCCTGATGAATTGTACCTTGAATCTTGCCAACATCCGACTTATATTATATTTTGGTGAGACTGGACGTAGGACTTCAGAGATGATACTGGATTGAGTTAAGACACTGCTCACTGCTGAGGTGGAATGAATGTATATTTGCATGTAATAAGAACATGAATTTAGGGGAACCAATCCAATTCTATGGACTGTATGCTTATATCCCCCTCAAATTCATGTTCTGAAACTCTAACCCATAATGTAATGATACTTACAGCCAGGGACTTCAGGAGGTAATTAAGGTTATATGAGGTAATGAGGGTGAGACTGTTGTGATGGGGTCAGTGACCTTATAAGAAGAGACATTGAGAGCCTCTTTGTCATACACTCTGCTGTGTGAAGTTGTAGAACAGAGGCAGGCCATCTGAAAGGCAGGAAGAGGCCCTCACTGGGAAACAGAGTATGCTAGCACTTGTCTGCTCAGCCTCCACAATGGTGAGAATAAATTTCTGTTGTTTAAGGTACTCACACTATGCTGTTTTATTATGGCAGGTCAAGCACACCAAGCCTCATGCCTAAGCAGTGCTAGGATTAGGATTCAAACCTGGAAGGGTGACTTGAGGACTTTTCACTTGACCAATTGCAGTGTACTTTCAATGGTCCCTTTTTCCTAAAGAATTTCTAGAGAGAAAGCTTTGTATTTTAAGGTAGGTTTTAGTCTCTAGTTTTCCTTTACAACAATGGCTAAGAAAACGTGTGGTTTGACTTTCAGTTCCAGGTGCTTGGATTTATTGTGCCTTCTTAAAATGTCTCTAGGTACTGGAATAGAAATTCCCCCACCCCTTCCTTCATGAGGTTGCATAGGAAGGCCATAAAGGAAAGGAGCAACTGAATCTCTCATTTCCACATGACTCCAACCATGTCACTAACACCTGCGTGGACTGAACTTTCACCAGATGCAGCCATTGCCCCTGTAGGGACAGTTCGACTGTGGTGTCTCCTACAGGACCCACTGATGACGACCACTCCAGGCAGTTCAGCAGACCACCATGCTGCTGTCCTTCCGTGGTTTGGAAAGAGCCAGAACCTTGGAAGAAAAAGACAAATAAGTATTTCATATCTACATATAGATAAGACATTTTGCAAACGCATTTCTGGCCTTTAGATTAACAAATACAGTATGTCAGGTTAACAGCTGAGGGTAGTTTTGTGTCCTAGAAAAGAACAGAGTGTCTGAAACCATACTTCTTTTATACAAGTGGGAAAAGGTTCTCACAGATGTTTGTGGCTATCTCAGTGCTTGGAAAGTGCAAAACGCAAAGGGGAAATCAAGTCAAGGAAAGACTTCTCACAGACATGGGGATCAGTGTTTTGTGGAAGTAGAAGCTCAGATCCATCATGGAAAAGACTTTGGAAGTGAGCAATCTTGACTGTGTGGGGCATTTCAACTTCATGCCTCCTGTCAGCAGGGGAAGTTCATCATGGGGCTGGGTAAATCAGACAGCACAAGATGATGCAACTAGATCTCTCAGCCAGAGAAATCCTCACACATCCCAGATTGAAATCCTGCTGTCTTGCCTAATGCCTCTCAGTGCCTTCCACTGCATGAAGAATGCAGATAAAAGTGTCGGTTCCTCCTCTGTCCTGGATGTGTGTCCACAAACTCATCTCTTGGCTCCTCCTCTCTCCTTACCCCATTGCCTCCACACCATCTCCCTCTATGTCCCTTTTAGCTACATGGCCTTGGCATATACTGTTTTCATTTTGGCAACTGGACCGTCCATCCTCTTGACCTTGGCTTAGCCTATTCTGTTCTCACCACAGACACCCTATTCCAAGTTTCATTGCCCGCATACCTGTTACTTTCTTTCTCAGCACCCTGGTCATGACTTCCTCACCACTCTTACATTATGACATTACTATGTTGACATGTTTTCCCTGTCCCTCACTTAGACTGTGAGGCCTGTGAGCAGAGGAACCGGGTCTGCCATGATGTCTTATTATGTGACCCCTTGATGTAGCCAGCATGTTATGTGTGCTTGATGCTTAGGAGGTGTTCAATAAGTATTTGGGTGAATGAATGAATGAATGAATAATGACTTGAAAGTTCTTGTGGCCAGAGTTGATGGGACATTGTCGTCACCTGATGCAGGAGTCTAAAGAGTCTAGAGAGTAGTCCCTGCCTGACTTTTCTGGTGAGACAATTTCTCTGTGACACTTTAGCCAGAGCAGAGAGAAAGAAGAAAAGTTTTACTATTAATCAGGCTTCCTTAGTCCATTTTCTGTTGTTAATAACAGTTATAAAGAAGAAGAGTTTATTTTGGCTCATAGTTTTGGCCTGAGGCCGAGGGTCTGAGTCTGGTGACATCCTTCTTGCTGGCAGAATTGTAAGGTGGTGCACGACACCCTGTGGCAAGAGAGCAGGAGAGACCAAGCAAATTTGGCTTTTTTTTTTTTTTTTTTTGCCATACTGGGGTTTGAACCCAGAGCCTCGCGCTTGCATGCTTTGCATGTACTGGAACACTGAGCTGCATCCTCAGCCCCTTTTTCACTTTTTGAGACAGGGTCTCACTAAATTATTCAGACTGCCTCTGGTCTCAAACTTGCAATCCCTCTGCCTCTGCCTCCTGAGTTGCTGGGATTATAGGTATGCGTCATCGGACCCAGTTTACAAATCTGGCTTTTACAGCAGAAACAGCTTCATGAGAATCCGTTAATCCATCCATACCTTAATCATATGAATGGATTAATCCATTCCATAGGCTAGAGCCCACATTACATCTTGAAAGTTCCTCTTGGTCCCACCTCTTAGCAGCTAGTAATGCAAATTGAATTTCAACGTGAGTTTTGGAGAAGACCGACCATATTTCAAACATCCTGCAGGCCCCCAGTGCAAATCTGTGAGCTGAACGATGGGTGCAAGGGGCACCGTGGAACAGCCACATGCCTTGGTTAGGGATGCCTCAGTCCCAAGAGGGATGGTCTTTTAGTTACTCTGCCCAAAGCAGGGAGCTTTTGGTAATTCACAAAAAGTCAGTGGGGCTATCCAGGGTCCTGTGACTGAAGGGAGTTGCAGACCACCAGAGCCAATGGTGCCCAAAATAATTGAGTCTTAGCCCCAACATGGCTGAGTTTTAAGGGTCACTTGCTTGGCTCATCAGGCCACAGAAAGAAGTCAGCCAGATCCAACATTAGACCCCCTAGGTAGGAACAAGATGTGGTGGCACTTCAATACGATCTAGCCAAGTAGAAATCCACTCATCACTTTAAAGCAGTTTGGCCCTAATTAATTTGGAGGGAAAAGCAAAGACAAGGGAACCAGAGACACAAGAAGAAGGAGAATAACGTTGCACTGTTTCTATATCCTCTGACTACCTCATAAAGATGTTTATCAAAGTAACTTCTCCCTAGAAAGGAGTGGTTTGCATCTCTGCCCAGAGCATCCGTTTTGTTGTTTGTTTTGTTTTGTTTTGTTTGGATTATAATATACATTCATTCGACTCTTTTTTTTACAGATTTATTTTTTCTCCTTTACTGGTAAATGTTGATGGGGTACAGAGTAATAGAGAATTTGCTTTTTCTATTATGCAACTATTGCATCACTTTTGGTTACTCTTTTATCAACCTACAAGGTTTATGGAGCCTTTTGACTAGTATGTAGTAAAACTCATATGCATATTTGGATTATGTTCCCTTATTTTTCCCATGTACTCATAAAGTTGCACCATTTATGCTAAGATTATCCTCTCCCCCATTATTGCTCTACTTTGACTCTCTTCTCCATCCAACCTTCCCCAATCTTCACTTTTCTTTGCTAGTTCCCTCCCTTCTTCTTTCTACTCTTTATATTATCCCACTTTGCTAAGTTTAACTGGAGTACCTGCTTTGTAAGTGTGGGTCTACCCTCTCCCCTATAAACCCATGGGACTTGTATCCATACAATACATTGAGAAATACTGAAGCCTTAATTCCTTTATATACCTTCTCCTGTGGAATACAGGTAGGCCTGGGCAAAGTGAGATAGCATGTGCGAATGGCTTTATGAATTCACATAAACTCATGACCGACTTTAAATAATGTACCCTGAAGAGAAAGCTAGGAGCATGAAGAAATTGAAAATGACATTGCCATTCATTTTCATCCTAGGAGCTGTGTCCTGTCCCTTTAACCTTGTAGCCAACATATTCTGGAAGTCAGATCAGCTACTCCCTTTTGCAGATGGTCTATTACATTTGCTATTATTATTGACATTGTAACCTGTTCCCTTTCTCTCCCTCCAGCAGCAGCCAGAGCATCAGCCAAATGGCCTTGAATGAGGAAATTTATTCAAAGCCAGTTGTCTGTGGTCGCTTGTGTGTTCAGGCCTCCGCCTCACACTCACTCGATCCTGACAAGTGCAGAAGGTGAAAACATTGCTAGACAGTCTGTTTTCTGAGAGGGATCAGCCTATTGATGAAAGATTTATCATCGGGGAAATGCAAGGTTGGGAATGGCCTTTACTTGAACCAAAATTGGTCATTCAGAGTTCACGCTGTAACCTGCTCATTTATTTATAGTTCATGCACTTTCTACTAAGGAGAAGAGGGTGCATGTGGGACCATTACCTCATTGCAAGTAGTGTGGTCAAAAGACATCTCACTGCACAGCCAGTTAGGGACTTTAGTGTATGACTCATTTGAAAGTTGCTTTAACCCTTTGGGTTCTATGTGACCTCCAGAGAGAAGGGAGAAATGAGATTTGGCCTTCTCTGTGTCCATGCATGTCAAATGTGGTCATGAGGCATAGCTCCTGGTTCCAGCAGATATATTTTTCCCTTCCTTTCTCAACTATTCATGAAAGAGAACATGGCTGGTGAGAAAGAAGAGAAAGTCTAGAAAAAAATCAAAGAATGGGTTATAGGTAAGAAAATTCTTCTTGTAAATATTGATGGATCAAATTCAGTGACATCAAACTTATCAATGACTAGGAAAAGGAGTCATAGCTTGGCACAGTTCCAAGATAAAGGTCATAAAAGAACACTCTATTTACATAGGGTTCAGGCCTGTAAGAGTGTGCTTATCCCATTTTATTACTTAATCCATAGCTGTTCCTATTTTTACTTCACAGACAAGGTAATGGAGGACTAAGGAACGGTTTGTCTCAGGTAACAGCCAAGAACCAATATTCAAGCCTATCTTTGGTTGCTCCGACCAGAGCTCAGTTCTCTAAGTTCTCTACAATCACATCTAGAGGTTCTTGAGGGTAGCAGGACATGATACCAGAAGAGTCTGCCTGTCTCACTTACCAGACACTCAAGAGTAACTAGATGCACCTCAAGGCCCTCTGGCTTACAATGACTCTAGTTCTCTGAAAATTATCATCAGTACATTGCAGGCCCTACCCGGTGTGGGAACCATCCAATCCTGACCATCAGCTAGCAGATCTCCTAGCCATAACTGATCCATGAAGGGTAGGAAGGACATGTGATTCTGGTTTGTCCATCCAGATTGAAATTAATTGTCCCAGGCTAGGTCTTCATGGAGCTTAGTTGGGTTAGGGCCATGAAAGAAATGTCCAGAAATTCTTATGACTGAATTCTCAGAAGATATCTTTGTTTACTAGTCCTGTTTGAGTTTCTCCAAAATCTCCCTGTGGCATCCGATTCCGCCAGATCTCAGAAGCTAAGTAGGGTCTGGCCTGGTTAGTACTTGGAAGGGAGACTTCCTGGGAACACTAGGTACTATAGGCTTGGGAGAAGGACTCAGTGATCCACTCCCAAAAATCAATCCACCATTGAAAACTCTATGAATAGCAGAGAAGCACTGACAATATTGTTTTGCCTATTGTATGTAGGGTCGCTATGAGTTGGACACTGACTTGACGGCACCTAACAACAAAAACAAGGACATAGTGGAGGTTGGTTCACTCAACACACATCCTTAACCAACTTTGTCCTTGACTCCCACTTTCTCTTGCATCTCAGGACAATTATTCATTGTGGTCCTGGCACAACAAATAGAGGCAGAGCTCTTGGGAATAGGTTATGGGTTCTGAAATAAAGAGGCAAGGATGCAACCTTCGAAGTTCTTGCTAGCTGGAAAGCAGATGTTATGCCTAGAAAAGAAGCAGTCTTCTATAAATACTTTTCTTTTAAAAAAGGCTAAAGAGCTAAAGGGTCAATGAGTGAGGGTATCAACTTTGGAGACCACCTCCTAACTTCATAACCCATATAGAAAAGGAGACATGCCCATTGGTTTAAGCTCTTGTGAGTTAGTTATTTTGATGTCTAGAGAAATGAAGTGGCTTCCTAGGCTTAGAATGATAAAATCTTCCACTCCTTCATGAAACCAACTTAAATGATTAGAACATCTCAGCTGTGACTAATGGCCTGAGGAAGTCATCCATGCACAGAGATATAGACATACTGCATATTCAAGGAGGACAGTCCTAAGGATGTCCACGCACAAGTCTTCTCTCCTGTGTGGTCTAGAACTGGATGAAGTTGTCCTAGTTAGGCTTCTTTAGATTAATTGAAGGGAGATGATAGAAAACCTTGAGCAAGGAAAGTTCTTAGAAAGACAGAGGAAATATTAAATAATTTGCAAAATTGACCAGACACTATAATCACTTCAGACTTCATTTCTCATTCATTCATTCATACATTAATTGATCATGCAGCAAAGATTTTAGTGACCACTGACTGTACCAGCTGGGCAGATAACATGGTAAGTACGATCTATCTGCTTTCAGGAAGTTTAATATAGATCTCAAGGCAGATGATTCAGTAAGTACTTCTGGTGAAGTTCGAGGAGGATTGGGATTGTTGAGATCTTCATGCGCCAGAAAAATAGTAAGTTGATCAGTATAGGTGAGATCAAAAGAATTAAGTTCACATTATTTACTTTCCCTTATGCATCTAGCATTTGTGTTTCCCAAGAAGAGATTTGAGAAGATTAGTTTAGGATCATGCAGAGTGAAATGCCACTTTGGGGAACTTTTGATAGTTTACCTCAAAGATGACTGTACTCCTTTCTTAGTAGTCATAGGTGACTGTTTCTGGATCATGTTCATGACTGTTTTAGTCACAAAATACAACAGACTGTGCCCTAGGGATCAGATATTTATTCTTTCAGAGTTCTGGGTTCTGGAAATGCTAAATCAAGGTCTGGTAGGGTTGGTTTTTGGTAAATGCTCTTTTCTGAGCTTACAGATAGCTGTCTTCTCACTGTGTCAGAGAGAGAGAATGACATTCTGGTGTCTCCTGGTATCTCTTCCTCTTCTTACAGGGGTGCTGGATCTATCATATCACAACCCATCCTCTAGACATCATTTAACCTTTGTCATGTCCTCGTAGGCTCTATCTCCCAATGTAGTCACACTGAGGACTATGGCTTCAACACATAAATTTTGGTAAGACACAAACATTCTTTCCATAATTATACTGATTCTTCATACTTTTCTAGTAAAGTAGATGTTTATCAACACTAACTCTTTATGAACAGTACTATAAGATGAGGAAGGAAAATAGAGTCAATATTCTTTGAAGGGGGCCCTTTAGGCACTATGGATTTTTCCATCCAATATCCCTGGTGTGGAGACAAAAATTAAACCACCTTTAGGATTTAGTGGCCATATTTTTCTTTTCAACTCATTTCCTTTAAGGAAGTATGATGTCTATCAAATAGGTTATGTATTTCAACTTACCTACTTCCAGTGCTAGGAAATGCATGGGGAAAAAAATGGAGAACAACTCCTAGGGGTTAAGTCAGAGAGGAAATCTAGATATAATATAAAATACTGTCTAAAGTTATATACCTGAGTGCCATACATATAAAAAAGGACTATTAGACATGATTCTCTAATTGAAGTCAGGGTAAGATAAATGCACTCTCGTTTAGCAGAAGAAAACCAAAAAATAAGTGATGTGCCAAAATTACAGGAAAAATCTTTGATGAAAACATGTTCAAACCCACTGGCTCCAGCCACTACCTGGACACATGCATCACAGTTCTATCCTATGGCAGGCTTTGGCTCAAGGGCAAAATTCCTACTGTTAGCAGTCTAATGGTCCAGTATTGCTTTTAACAGTGCTAGTTGCTGCTCAGGCTTCCTTCCACAAAATTTTCCTACATATTAAAGACAACACACCTGGAAAAGAGAGACACTGAAAGTTTCAACTTCAAAATTCAGATTGGCATAAGCCAAAAGCCCCCAGGGATGGATAGTAAAAAAGTAAGAATTGCATATTTCCACATCTGTTTTCAGTGAGACTTATGTCAAATACTGTTATTATTTGACAAAACTAATCCAAGGAATTACTTTGTATTTTTTTCCAGAATACCTTGAAATGTCATTAAAATTCACCTACAAGCACACACGTAGCAGAACACCTGTCCAGAGTGTTAGATCAAATGGGGAAACAGGGACCTAGGCCTCACAAGTAGGAAGAGATTTGACGTGCTGCAGGGGCAAGGGACAATGTTGTTGCTTATCCTAGTATTCCTGTTTCCACCAACCTGAGGGCAAGTAATCCATTTTCTGCTTGACACAAGTCAGGAAATGGCTCTACTAAAATACTCTTCCAGTTAATATAAATGAGCCCTATCCCCAGAAAGGCAGAGGATTGCAACAGAGTCTAAAGTCCTCACATGAGAAGCTATCCCTGGGTTAATAGAACAGCCATAGCTGTTTCACAGAGCACAACTGAGAAAGCAAACATACAGGAAAAAGTTTCTAGAGGGTAAAACAGAAAGACTATGGCACTGCAAACTCTGTGTCTGGTAGTTTCACTCCTTTGACGTTACCTTAAGGATATTTGAAAGTGTATGGGTAAGGATGCTTACTGTTTGGTGATAGTCCTGCACAGGTCTCTTGTGTTACTAGACATCTTGCTGAGTGTACCAAGAATGCAACATCTGTACCACTTCTTACTGAGGCCATGTTGCAGGACTGTACTTGAAGCAAGCAACCTTGGAAATGAGGTAATGTTTCCTTCTCAACCGAAGAGCAAGCTGCAGATTATCTACACGTCAGATGCAGATTCCTCTCAGTATTCTCTGGTTGCCATAAAAAAGCATTGTGCGCATAACATCTGTCTGGGCGCATTGAATCACCCCCATAGGGTTCAAGGACAACAGAGGCCAGTGCACATGCTGCCATTAGCCTCCTGCTGTGCTATAGGCAACAAGGTATTTTGCTCTGACCCAGAGTCTTGTGTCTTCTGCTAATATTTATGAAGAAAGTATCCTTACCTTTAGCTGGCAGGAAAGATAAAATCAAATCCTGCATTTGTTGTATAAAAAACAGTTAAGTTTCCTCTATGGACAAAGTGATTAATTTAACTATGATATATATAGATATAAATGTAGATATAGATATAGATACACAAAGTAGGATGGAGACACTTAGAATAACTTCAGGACATATATTTACTGGCATTGAAATAATATATTTCTGAGTGAGAAAAGGCAGGTAACAAAGAAATGTGTGTGGAAAAACCACCTTTACATAAATATACAAGTATTCCACAGATATATACGTGCATGATTTCTAGATGTTTCTCTATACAAAAATGTTAGCTGGGGTTTTCTGTAGGTTTTTGGCTTACTTAATGAGTTTTATTTATTTATTTTCTTATTTCTGTGGTCTCCTTTTACCTATTGTAAAAATTATCTATTTATGTAAACAAATAATAATAGAATTCAAAAAGAACTGCTAAAAAAAAGCATGTGACAAAATACTCATACCTGATTGTTTAACAATTGCTAGTCAATGACACAAGAAATAACAAAAAGAAGTGAGGTTTTTGATGGGACATAGCATTTTGTGTGGTGCAGATGAGGACCCACAGAACCTGAAAGAGGAGAAATAATGGAAACACCCGTAGTCTACACAACCCTCTTAGAACAACCAAAGATTAGTAGCAGAAGGCAATTTGTAGAATCTGAGGTACAAAATATACTTAATGTTTGATTCATTAAAATAGTCTTTTATCTCTATAAATTATACAATTATTCGTCCATGACTTCTGAGAATTAGCCTTCAATCTCACTGAACAATACCCCATCTAAAACTCTTATACTCAGCCCTTCCAGCTAATTTCACTGTTCTACCCCAAATCTAGGCTTTCATTATCATTTTTCCACATATTATAATATTTTCTGAACTGGTCTGTGTCTCTACCTCATATTCCTTTGATTTATCAGTAATTCTACTTCCATATTTTGTTTGTTTGTTTGTTTTGAACACAAATCCAAGCACGCCCCTTCCTTCTTAAAATGGTGCTTCTGTGCTTCCCAAAGAACTACAAAATGGCTCCGGGTATAAGGTCAACTCACAGGTCTCCTTAAATTTGTTTTTGGGTGTTCCCCTGCCATTTTCTTCTGACTCATTTCTTTTGATTTTCTATTTCTTTGTGAAATGCCTCCAGCCCACCCTTTCAGGCAAATGCTTAGTTTAAGATACAGCTCCTTGGGTATATTTTATGACTGCTTCCCTGTATTAGTCAATAGTCATTGATGTAGCAGAGAAACCAATCAAAATAGTCTGGAGGACAAGTTTTATTGGAAATTTATGGTTAGAGGATTAGTCCAAAATGGCAACAGGACAGGCATGGTAGCAGTAGCAGAGGCAGAGGCTATGTCAGATGTCCTCACAGCATCACAGGGCAGGAAATAGAGAGAGTGACTGACTTTTGGGCTGTATGTCTGGGGTAAAAACCTCCCAAGGCCCTCTGCAGGGAATTATTTCCACAAAGCAAGGATCCCACTTCTAAAACTTTTATGACCTCCAAGGATAGTACAAACACTTGGGGACCAAGGGGTCAAACACATTACCTTTGGAGGACATTCAGATCTAAACCATAACCTTCCTCAATTTGAATTCCATCCTCGGAGTTCCCACTAGATCATGTGCAAATTCATCAGAACACTTACTACCTTTTGCCTTTGTTTGGTTCATAACTTTTCCTCTCATTTGGTTGTGAACACTTTAAAGACAGATACCATATCTTATTTATATTTCTATTATCAACCTCTAATACTATAGCACTGGAGTATGTGGCAATCCACTCCTGAAGCAATCCCAAAACAATCAGCCATTGAAAACCCTATAAGGGTCTCTTTGAGTCAGACCTGACTCGATGACATCTAACAACAACAACAATACTATAGCTGCATGAAAGAGAGGATTTTACATGAATAACAAAAAGATATAATATCTGAGTTCAAACCCCAACAAATTTTTTTTTCAGGCTTTAGGGGTTAAACCCAGGGCCTTATGTATGCTAGGCAAGTGCTATACCATTGAGCTGCACCTCCAGCCCTTTTTTAAATTTTTTAAAATTGAGACAGAGTCTTGTTAAATTGCACAGACTACCTCTGCCTTTGAACCTGCAATCCTTCTGCCTCAGCCTTCTGAGTACTGGAATTACAGAGGTGTGCCATAGTGCCCAGCTCTGAACAGATCTCCTTAATTCTGAAAAGTTCTAAGTTCAGTGTGCCTTCACGATAGATTCTCAATATGTTGCCATCAACATTTTTCTGCCCAGGAAGGAAAATATTGAGTGATTCCTATCTACAAAGAATGCTGCTTTAGGAATGTTTGTTCATTTCTGACTGTCATGGGGCAGTTTCTGTCTGCTATCCCTGGAGGGAAAACACCTTGGGAATGTCAAAACCACTAGGACAAAAGCCAACAGGAAAAACAGATACCTTTAGCAGCAGAAGGTTGTTCTGTGGAATTGAGGATACTAAGAGATGCTTTAAACCTTTTCTAAGATTTATTCAAAAACATTCAATGACATAAATAAATGTTAACTCAGGTAGACAAAAGCAGATGCAAGAAACAAAATCTTTGTTCAGACGTAAGTATTGACCCAGTATGATGTGGCTTGAAATTGAACATTAGATTTATACCTTCCATTTAAAGTATATCAATTGGCGTAGGACTGTAAAATACAGACCAAGTGACCAGCTATATGGAAATATTCTTTATTTTCAGGGTGATCCCTTATCTTAAGCTGGGAGTGAACTAGTGGCTCCTACAAAATTGTCAAAGGTCAAGAAAGCCCAGGTGAAATGCTAAGACTTGAAAGATCACTTATAACAGGCAGATTTTTGCTAAGAAAGACTCTAGAACAATTAGCCATAGTGCAAATCTGCAGAGCTCTCTTAAGTGGGGATTTGGAACATCTTTGCTATTTTCTTTGTTTTTCTTCCTGACACCCACAGTGCTCTGAGTGGGTCTCGACTGGACAGCTGGAGCAGGAGCTGGCGTGAAAGCACATATGAAGGGCTTCCAGAAGGGACACTGGTCTCTGGAGGTTGCTCAGGACCCCCATGTCTACAAGCAGGTCTCCTGGATGCTCATTCCTTAAGGGATCACAAGCAGGGGCCTTAGATTCTTTTAGGCCTGCCAGATCTTTGAGGAAGTCAGCCCATGTCCTGCAGCAAGTCTACTGTTGCTCTGCACAGTGGATCTTGTTGTTTGATGCTCTGCATCCCAGATGTCTTCAGTGGTCTCTGCTTTTGGCTTCCATTTTGGCTTGCCCTGCATCCTTTTTCTACCCTTACCCAGCTAAGCCTGTTCTCCTGTGATCAGTATTTCTTTTCTGTAGGCCATGGAGAACTTTGATCTGTGTTTTGATGACTCTTGGGAATGTCAAAACCACTGGGACAAAAGCCTCAGGAGCTGACCTCCAGCTCTGAGGTGGCCATAGAAGAGGCTACACCCTAATAATGTAGGACCCCACCCTGCAGCAGTGTCTCTGCTCCCCAGAGTTAGAACTACCCATGAACTTATGTACAGGGAAGTGGCAGCATCATGGTCCTGATCTACTGTGTCCTCATCAGGTATGAATTTAGCTCTGACAACAAAATGGGGCTGAACTCCAAGCAATTCTCCTCACAGCTGACTCAACCACCGCAGTCCCATTGTTCAATCCAGCCTCATGGGCAGAAGGAGGATGACTCAATTTGTGGCCTACTCCACGGGTATTATAGATTATTTGTTGTAATATAGTTTGCTTCATAAATATTTCAGATATGTCTAGATTGCTTCATCCTATTTCATTCTAGTTTTAAGGAATTATGTACATCAGCTCTCTTTTCTATGGGTTCTCCATTCAAAGATTTAACAAACTGTGTATCATGAGCTATGCAACTGTCCACAATGATTACTTCTGTACTGAATACAAACAAACTTTTCTTTCTTGTCATTATTTCTTTGGTTATACAGTACAACAAATACTTACATAGTGTTTACATTATATTCAGTATTAAAAGTAATGTGGAGACGAGTTACAGTATACAGGAAGTTGTGCCTGAGTTAGATGCAAATACTTGTCATTTTATATAAAGAATGTGATTTGATACCTGGGTAAAGGAGTGTCCTGTAGCCAATCCCCTAAGGATGCTGTGGGAGACTATAAATAAGACTCTGAGACAAGGACAAAAGGGGAGTTTGTTCTGAACTTCATCAACTGCACTGTTGATAGAATAAATGTGTTTTTCATATGGAAATTTTCTTAGGTTCATAAAAGAAAAAAAAGAAAGAAATATAGTGGGCAACACATAAATTTATTAAATATTATCAATTATATCAACAAATATATCAAATCGATATATTGCCCATATTATCAATGATGAACAACATATCAATTTATTAAAGATTGTTGTTGTTGTTGTTGTTAGGTGCCATTGAGTCAGGTCCAACTCATAGCAACCCTATGGTACAACAGAAGAAATACTACCTGACATTACTGTCAGCGCTTCTCCACTATTCATAAGGTTTTCAGTGACTGATTGTTTTGGGGGAGTGGGCTGCCAGATCCTTCTCCCAAGCCTACAGCACCTGATGTTCCCAGGCAGTCTCCCGTCTAAGTACTAACCAGGCTAGACCATACTTAGCTTCTGAGATCTGACAGGATGGTATGGCTGCAGGCTATTAAATATCATCAATTATTAAAATTCAGCTCCACAGTGATACTCCACTTCACCACATCCATTTTCTCTGTATCCACTGATTTCAGTGGATTTTTTATACTATATATTTTACACTATATATTAGGAAAGAAATAGTGATTATCACATGTATTTCTAAATGAGAAGTCACTGTGTTTTAGTTTTATGAATTCTCATAATTTGGGAAAGGGCATTCAAAAGCATTTAGCCAGAATTTTATGCAAGGATTTCCTAAACTTCAGTTTGATTGAGTGTGGAGGGGCGGGGGGTGAGGTTAGGAAGCAAGGAGGGGGTTATTTTGTTTATGGACTGGGTGTGGAAGGATCTGGTTATCAGTTTCCTATGAAATGTACTGTGTTCTGAGGGATGCAGTGCTTGTCTTAGTCATTAAATGGGGAATCTGTGATTCTGTCCTTACTTACACATGAACTTGGTGACTTGTAATAACACTTCATGATCCAATCTCAATTTGTTCTTTTCCAGCTATGACAAGGAAACATCCCCACCTCAGGGATCCTGCCAGCACCTTTTCCATGCTGGTGAACTTGAGCTCTGGCCTGTGCAGAAGAATGAGTAATAGACAGTGAAAGACTCTGCAGTAATGGAGAGAGAGCAAGTCAGTTCTCAACCTTGTGAGTAATAAAACAGATCATTTGAATAACACCTAAATTCTGCTAGAAAGACACTGAGCTAGGAGAAGGGTGTGTTTAGAAAACAACAGGGTCTTGTCATGGTGAGCATCAAATGATATAAAAAGTGAAAGAAGGGAAGAAAAATGAAGCCTGATGGATTCTCAAGCACTTATTTCTGGTAATGGGCAAGAAGGTCAGTTATGCCTCTCTGGACTGGTGAAACAACCTCTAGGACATTCTCACTTGTTCACTATTCACAGTTCCTTCCAGAAGCTCTTTCAACCAAACCAGCGATGTTATCCAATGTGTACTCTATGCCTCTATGTTTGAACCAAGATTTTAATCATCCCTTAATAAAGTCTGTAAGTTATGAAGGGGCAAGAGAGGACAATCTATTGCCACAAGGGACATGCTTCTATCATATAATCACCAGCCTATGTTCAGAGAATAATGGAAGATAGCTTTGTTTGTTTATTTGTTGTTTTCAGTGTAGAATCCTTCTCCTGAGCTCCCTTACCCTGATCTGTCTTCATGACCTTCACCCTGATTCCTTCCTTCCAGAAGCCTGGCTCTCAACAAGCTCCATTTAGTGTCACCACCTGTGGAAGTTCTGACAAACTCATAGAGTTCTATTTATTCTTGGAAGTAGCATGAGGTTCTGCAAAACTAAAATGCAGATGATAAGCCTTTTTCTTGCTAACAGTATCCACTTTTTGTGTATAACTTCAATACCCATTGCAAAGAAAGACCCTGATATCTATTTCCTCACATTAAAAAATTTTTCTGAGTAAGCGAGCGGTGAGACAGAGGCAGCAAGTGACAGTACGGGCAAAACCCTTCCCGCAGTGTGTAAAAGCCAGCCATCCCCATGTCTGAACTGTCACAACTTTTGGATTTTCGGCAATCTTCTTTCAGCCATGATGCCTGCATGTTAGTGGGGTACAGCTAATGAAAATAACTTACGTTTTTAATTTCCAGATTTAAGATGAAGGAGGCAATCTTTGATAATATCTGAATAGATTGATTTATGTCAGGATTTTGTTATTGTTGTTGTTTTTGTGTGATTTGGGACTGGAAGTGGTCAGATTTGTCTTTCAGAAGTAGAATCACCGAATTTCTGAAACGTAATCCATTAACACACACCATCTTATTTATGGAATGAATTTTCCAATTATTATTTCTCAGAATTTATATCCAACTTATGTGTATGCACATGTTATCACACGCTATTTCAACCATAGCTCCTGCCAGCGGCTTGCCTGTATGCTTAGTCTAATGGAAACCACAGTGTAGTGAACATTTCATTATGAGTTACTGTCCTATAAATAGGATGCTGTGAGGTATTGGGTTAAATCAACAAAAGAGAAAAATGGTTTTAGTTTTGTTCCATTTGCTTTAGTGTGAATATACACAACTTTGAAAGAAACAGCTTTGAATCTCAAATGGTATGGATTCATGAGCTGTCACTCTATTGTAAGGTTGTTGTTCTTGTTAGGTGCCGTAGAGTTGAGTCCGACTCATAGCAACCCTACATACAGCAGGTCGAAACACTTGCTGATTCTGTGCCAGGCAAATGATCTTATTTATGTTTAAGCCCATGTAAGGTAAAACGATCTTTATTTTGAATATGTAAACATTTTCTACTTTGTATGCTATTCTTGTTAATTTATAACTCTCTTTCTTAGAATTATTAATGAAGATAAGACTAAAACAAATGAATCAATGAAGAAAGGAAAAATAAATTTAGGAGATGAAGAGTGGATGCGAATACACAGACCACTTGGCCTTACATGGTTTCAAACGTAGTTACATTTGGCTCTAAGCCCCTGTTAGCCAAAAAAAAAAAAAAAAAAAAAAAAAAAAAAAAAAAAAAAAAAAATGGAGATATGGTCAGTTGGATAGTTCCTATTATTAGACAAGAAAAAACATACTTGGTCCTCAGGGCACTCAAACAGTATGCTTCTTGTACTAATTCTGGAGGAAGGCACCATACTGGTGGGACCTCATGAGAAACATTGAGTGATACCATATACAACGTACTCAAGTAGAGTTCTACAGGCAAGGAGAGAGTCCAAAATTGAGGGTACAACATTAAAACGGTATCTAGGTAATTTGTCAGCTCAAATATGAAGCTTTCTGTCCGCCCAGCTTGACTGGAGGCACGGATTGAGCACTTAGCTTTTAGACAATTCTTTTGTTAAAGTTGGTGCAACATTTCCTTTGCAGTGGGGCAGGGAAGGCTGGTGGGATGATGAGGTAGTTGAAAATAGAACTATGGTCCTTGATGTTGTTGTTAGGTGCCGTTAAGTCAGGTCTGCCTCATAGTGACCCTCATAAGGTTTTCAATGGCTGATTGCTTCAGAATGCCTCAGGAAGGGATTGCCACATCTTTCTCCCATTTTTACAGTGCTGGGGATTGAACCCAGATTCTCAGAGAATGTGGAGCAGTGCTTTACCAACTGAGCTAAACCCCAGCCCCAACCATTGTCCTAGGTCACATAATTGAGCCCCAGCATAGGGACTGACTGCATCTGAGCTATGTGCAGGCAGCTGGCACTCTCCTCCTACTTCCCAGCAGAGGAAGAATCTAGGGGTGAACACAGACACACTTGTCAGATGAAAGCCTTTTCCTCAGATAAAGAATTGAGTATTCTGTTTCTGTAGAGAAGAGTATATGTTTAGGACCCCCAACTTGGATTGTTCCCTTGGAACTGCACAGATTGAGACTATAGCAGCTCTAAGGAGCAAAGTGTCTTCACTCAGTGTTGCACACCACCACCATCAACTGTGCTTCCCAATGTGATCTTTGTGAAGTGGTGTGACTAAGTTCCATCCAGAGGGAGCCAAGTGTGTATGATATCTGAGACACTGGCCTCAACTGTGTTTTCCTGAACTCCTCTCTAGAACCCACTTCTCAGAATCTGCCTTCGTCCTAATAAGCACAGTCAACTTGACATCCCCACAAAGATTAGGTAGATTTCTATTTTTAGGATGCACAGAAAATGTTTCAAGTTAAGTTTAAATTTCTTTGTTTCTCCTGGTATACTTTTCCTATGACCTAGATGGAGCTTGCATTCCCTCCCAGGAAGAACCTCCCAAGCAAGAATTAGATGTGTGAAATGCGAGATTATTCAAACATAAGAATCACACATCTGTTTTAATTTATGAATGATCTGTTGTGAAGAAATGGATAGAGAAGTGCTTCTTGAAAGAGTGATAGATATTTCAGTATCTTTATGATAGCAAAAAAATCCTGTGTAGAATAAGAAAGTTTTCCTGTAACTCCTAAATACCAACTTACTCCGTTTGGAAGTCAATGAATTGGGAGATAGCATTTCAAGGGTTAAAGTGAATGAAAAACAATCACTTTCCAAAAGTTCAGGATATCTCTCCTGGTGAAAGAACTCTAAGATTGATGTCAGCCTCATGCAAATGTAGTCAGCCTACACCTGCATTTGACATCTGTTGAAGGATCAAAATATTGAGCAGCATAAAACCTTGCTTTGCTTGACCTCTCTCATCTTTAACTTCTATCTTGATGATTTGTATCTATTTCTAGATCATTCAGATGCCATAGTGAAGAGAATAAGTACATCCTGATGATTATATATACCTACAATGAGTTGTACAAGGATATTGATACATGTAAGTAATATTTTCTCATATTTATCCCATAGAATACCATTTTCCATTATTAAATTTTATATGCAAATAAATTTAGAAAGGAATATTCGATTTAATTTAACACAGCTCTCTTAAGAGAAACTCATAAACATTCTCCCCACTACAAATTGGCTCCAAGGTAAGACACAAAAGCATATCTTCCTGTTCAGGTTACAGAGAAAAATTCTTTTCATTCCTAAAAGCAGAGAAAAAAGAGATGGTAAAAGTCTAATTGAATTCTCATATCCAAGCAGACAATGTACTAGTTGCCTTGCAAAGAGTCACAATTAGGAATAGTAAAAGTCAGTGAAGAACATCTTCCTCCATTCCATGAAGAAGCTCAACTGGGATATACATTTTTTTACAGTGGGCCGAGGGGCTTAGTGACAGTCTTCACTTAGGCAGCCAAGGATACCTTTACATTAGCCAAAAATGTCTCTTGCTTCTGGGTACAAATAACAAAATACTTGAAAATAAAATAAGCATAATACATGCACATGGGAATCATTCACATAATTAATAATTAGGTAAATTTGAAATGGTCTAACTTGGAAGAGAACTGGACTGGGGTAGCATCATAATGTTTTTTGTTTATGTGGAATTCCCAGAAAAATGGCAGATGATTCTTAAAACACATCCCTTTGGTTTGGTCAGCTTCTTCTTGGCCATTATTACAAAGGGAGGGAGCTAGAAATAAACTCATCTCCAGATGATCTTCCTGGAAACCTGCCCAAAATAGTGATATGTGGATTTGAAAATAAACGAGCTGGACAGCTTAGGGTAGAACAGTTTCCAGGAGCTGATCCATGACACTTCTATCTAACAAGAACATTGCGATGAGCTGTGTTCCTTATCAGAAGTCAACCTGGAGTCACTGTGTGGTCAGCCCAGGAAGAGCCAAGTCACCACCCTTTTCCCATGCTGTTTTGATGACATTGATTGATTTTCAACCTAGATCTTCCCACTAGTATTGCAAAAGTGCTGCTCCCCACTCAGGCAGAACCCTCCTGTTTTTCTGAGTTGGTTGCTGTGTAGTGGGTGGGCCGGCCTTTGAAAGAAACTGCAGAGTAGGGGTTGGGGATTCATGGTGAGCCAGGGCTACTGAACTGGCTTTTAGTCTGACAGACCTAGAGACATCAACTGTGCACATGAAGCAAAGGGGACAATATGCACCTGCTTCTTTTCTGTTTTAGGCTTTGATTGTGTTTGAAGCCAATGTAGAAAAGCTGTGTTTTCTGACTCTTTCTGTCTCTCCTCAGCAATAAAATGCGTGAGATGAAGTCCATCCTAACAGCAGCCACAGCCAGGAGGCAGGTGAGTAATAAGGAAAGAAAACAAGAAACAGATGACAGTTCTGAAGGCATCAGAGTGTGACCAAAGGCTCAGGAGTGAGGGGTCTTTGGACACTCTCCCCTTTCTGGGAGGGCAAGGTAGGGTGCTGGGCATCATCCTCTCTGGCTCCAGAACTTTCCCCAGGAGACTACCTAAGTGTGAATAAGCAGTTACACCTACAAAGGACAGTTAGATTGGATTTGCTCAACCTTCTCCAGTTTGAAACCATTCAGAATCTTCTAGTATTTCTAAATTTTTGAGTTTACTATGTAATTTAAAATAATGTGACACCAGGGACATGAGGTGGTAGGGATGGAAGGATTCATATGCAGTTATAGTAAGCCACAATTGTGTTATTGCCGAGTATCATGTGTGTGCACAGTATGCTTTCCCTTCTTAAGAAATTATTCCAAGCCAGAAGCAGGGGCACATGCCTGTAATCCCAGCAACTTGGGAGGCTGAGGCAGGAGGATCACAAGTTCAGGGCTAGAGGCAGCCTGTGGAACTCAGTGAGACCCTGTTTCAAAGGAAAAAGTAAAAGATGGGCTGGAGATGCAGCTCAGTGGTAGAGCACTTGCAAAGTGTATGCAAGACCCTGTGTTCAACTCCTCAGTACCACACACACACACAAAAAAAAAATACTATTTCAATCCTCTAAGAATAAACATCCAATTTCAAAACTCCATGTGGTGAGTTAACACTTTCAGATCTGTCTGTGCAGATGCATTGTCCTACCACCAGTTTTATAAGTGTATGCCAATATGAGACGTATACATGTTTGTGGAATGATGCATTAAAATTCTGGTAGAGAAGTAATGTGATGCTATGTTGTTGTTGTTAGGTGCTGTCAAGTCGTGTCCAACTCAGGGATCCTCAGGGTTTTCAATGGTTGATTGTTTTCGGGATTGCCTTGGGAGTGGATTGCCATGTCCTTCTCAGAGACTACAGTGTGGCACTCTACCAACTGAGCTAAATCCCAGCCCTAGGAAATATAAAAAGAAACATAAGTAATATGTAATGCTGAAGATTTTATTAAAGTGGAGGAAATATCTAGATGTATGAAAAAGATTAGAAGAACAACAAGTGGAAAACAAGACTCTAAACTTCTACAAATTGATGTGTCATATATTTCTAATGGTTCTCTTTAGAAATATTTTTTGGTGCCAAAAGAACCAACAGATCTGTCCTAGAAGAAGTGCCACCAGAGTGCTCCTTGGAAGCAAGAATGGCCAGATTGCATCTTACATATTTTGGACATGTAGTCAGGAGAGATCAGTCCCTGAAGAAAGACATCATGTTTGGGAGAGTGGCAGGTCAATGCAAAAAAGGAAAACCCACCACCAGATGAATTGACACAGTGCCTGCAACAATGGGCTTAAACATAAATAAGATCGTGTGCCTGGCACAGAATCGGGAAGTATTTCAATCTGCTGTACGTATGGTTGCTATGAGTCCGACTCTACTCGACGGCACCTAACAACAACAATGTGTATGCCTCTGAATTTAGAACATTTCTTTTTGACCTTTGGGGCATTTGAAAGTATTCACAATGTCTGCAATGCTTATGCATTGTACAGGACCTTGTATGGTTTCAAACGTATTGTTTGGACCTGGAAGCAAAATAAAGAATGTTTCTGCTGGCACTAATGGGACTCTCCTTGCAAATACTTTTGTCATTTATGTACCATGACTGATGCAAGAATAAACTTATATGGGAAAGAGATTGTCATAAACAAGATATATACGTTGCAAGTCCCAACTTCCAAAGAAATTGCAGGCCACAATGAGAAAGGACTTTTGGAGCAGGGAGTGCAAATGAGGAGCTATTACCTTATGTGGGTAGTTGTATTTATTTTTCTTCCACTTCACAAATTTTTCAGAATCTAATGCTCATCACTGGCAGTTGGGCAATGAGGCAGCAAAGATTTCTGGGGGAGCAAGGATGCTACCAGAGTTGACACCAAATCTGTTTGTGGGTTACGTTCCAGTCTAAATGACATGAATCATGGCATGATGGAAAAAGTCACCCATTAAAACTCACTTTCATGATCTGTCTTGTGACTACCTTGGAACATGATCATAGCTGGCAATTTCTTTAAAGATACAGCTGTGCTGCTATGTTCAAGGAATACCATGATTATAACAAAAAGAGAACCAGACTATAAAAACTGTTTTCTATTCAATGTTCAATTACTTGTGCAACATCACAGGGCATGAGGAGAAACATCAAGACATCCAGCATTTCTTTGAAGAAGCAAACCAGCTTCAAGGGTGCCTCATGCTTTGCCAAACACACAGAGAGACAGCATTTGTTAATTCTTTTTCACAATCCAAATGGCACTGGAGGCCCCATGGGCTTGTGGAGGAGCGGCTTCCCCGCTGTGTCCTGGCAGCATGGAAGCTCGGACATCTTGCTACTTTTCTCGATGATCTCATCAGGAAACTGATGGCAGAACTTAGGGCTCTGCACGAGCATTTGGTGAATACTCAGGCAGAGATGGAACCTCTCTCCCTTAGCATCAAAGATATCCCTCAGCACATAGAAACCCCCTTGGAAAAGACTGGGAAATAATCATGAAAAGAAATCTCTATCCAATAACTTGTGGGCTGCTAAGTTAATTGACACCACAGGTCTGTCAGCTTGTCATTCTGTGGGGGCTTCTGTATTGCTATGATGCTGAAAGCTATGCCACTGCTATTTCAGATATCAATAGGGCCACCCATGGTGGACAGGTTTCAGCTGAGCTTCCAAACTAAGACAGACTAGGGAAAAGGACCCAGCAGCCTACTCCCAAAACAATTAGCCATTGAAAACCCTATGAATATCAGAGAAGTACTGTCAAATATAGTGCTGGAAAATGAGACTGCTCCCCAGGCTAGAAGGCATTCAAGAAATGACTGGGGAAGCATTGCCTCCTCAAAGTAGAGTTGACCTTAATGATGGAAATGGAGTAAAGCCCCTGGGATGTCCTTTTGCTGATGTGGCATGACTCAAATGAGAAGAAACATAGTGGCTACAACAATGGGCTCAAACATAAAAAGATTGTGTGCATGATAGAATGCTGGGTATTACTTCGTTTTGCTGTGCTTAGAGTAACTATGAGTTGGATCTGACTAGATAGCACTTAGCAACAACAAGCTAATTGAGCAGAGAGTATAGCGGTCACATACAACAAAGAATATAGACTGTGTTAGTCAGCTTTCTGTTACTATAGCAAATACCAAGACAACTTAAAAAGAGGAAAGGTTCATTTTGACTCATGGTACTAAGGTTTAGCCCTATTGTTTTGGGACCAAAATGAGGCAATACATCATAGTGTGGAATGCATAGTGGAGCAATCCTACTCACCTCATGGCCAGGATACCAAAGAGTGAGAGAGAGGAAGAGAAAGTAGCTGGTTTTCCAGTATTCCCTCCAAGGGCAGGAACCCAATGACAGATCTCCAGTAGGTGCTGCCTCTCAAAGGCTCCACTCCCTCCCAAAGACACCAGGAGCTGAAGATCAAATCTTTAACATGGGCCTTTGGGAGACATTCCAGATCTAGTCCATAGCATGAACTTTATAATAGTAGGTCAGTAAAGTCACTAAACAAACAGAAGCAACAATAAAAACAAACAAAAAACAGCAAAAATAACAAATTCTCAGGAATATGGTTTCCGGAGTTACTACATCATATTATTTTACATTGTGGACCCAAAATTATGAAACATACAATAAAACCAAGAAAGTATAGGTTATATGTGGGAACAAAAGCAGTCAATAGAACTTTTGCCCAAGGAAGCCCAGATATTGGACTTACCAGGAAAAAACTTTAGCTCAAGTAACTTAAATGTGTTCAAACAATGAAAAGAAATTACTTCTAAGGAACTGAAGTAAATTATGATAACAATGTCTCATCAATGATTAGAGACTACTGATAGACTATAAATGATAAGAAAGAGCCAAATTGAAATTCTGGAGTTGAAAATATAATAACTGACCTTGAGAAATTACCACAAGAGCACACAGCAGCAAATTTGAGCTGACAGAAGGAAGAATTAACAAACTTGAAGATCCAGCAAACTTTTTCTTCAAAATAAAATTAAGCAAGAAATTAAAAGCTCCCCAGATAGGCCAAAACCAAGAGAATGTGTCATTAGTAAATCTGTTCTATGTTGTTGTTGTTGTTGTTAGGTGCTGTCGAGTCGAGTCCGACTCATAGCGACCCTATGTACAGCAGATCGAAACACTTGCCAATTCTGTGCCAGGCACACGATCTTATTTATGTTTAAGCCCATTGTTGCAGACACTGTGTCAATCCATCTGGTGGAGGGTTTTCCTCTTTTGCGTTGACCTGCCACTCTCCCAAACATGATGTCCTTCTCCAGGGATTGTTCTCTCCTGACTACATGTCCGAAATATGTAAGACGCAGTCTGGCCATTTTTGCTTCCAAGGAGCATTCTGGTTGTACTTCTTCTAGGACAGATCTGTTGGTTCTTTTGGCAGTCCATGGTATATTCAATAGACGTCTCCAGCACCACAATTCAAAAGCATCAATTCTTTTTCTGTCTCTCTTGTTCAATGTCCAGCTTTCACAACCATATGACGCCACTGAAAATACCATGGCATGAGTCAGACGCACCTTTGTCTTCAATGTGACATCTTTGCTTTTCAATACTCTAAAGAGATCTTTTGCCACACCTTTTCCTAGAGCAATGCGTCTTTTGATTTCCTGACAGCTGCTTCCATGAGTGTTGATTATAGAGCCAAGCAAAGAAAAATCTTGTACCAGCTCAATCTTTTCTCCATTTATTGTGAAGTTGCATGCTGACCCAGTCGTAAGGATTTTTGTTTTGTTGATGTTTAGTTGTAACCCATATTGAAGGCTATGATCTTTGATCTTCATCAGTAAATGTTTTAAATCCTCTTCATTTTCAGCAAGCAGAGTGGTGTCATCTGCATAACGCAGGTTGTTAATGAGTCTTCCTCCAATCTTGATGCCACATTCTTCCTCATAAGGTCCAGCTTCTCGGATTATTTGCTCAGCATATAAATTGAAGAGATAGGGTGAAAGTATACAGCCCTGACACACACCTTTCTCAACTTTAAACCACTCAGTGTTTCCCTGTTCTATTCGAACAACTGCCTCCTGGTTCATGTACAGATTTCTCATGAAATCTGCTCTATAAGACATACTAAATATATTGATCACTTTTTGTTTGTTGCTCTTGTTAGGTGCCGTCAAGTCATATCTGACTCATAGTGACCTTTATAGGGTTTTCAATGGCTGATTGTTTCAGGATTGCCACGGGAATGGATTGCCACATCCTTCTCCCATGTTTGCAGTGCCGAAAATAGAACTCTTGACCTCAGAGAATGCAGAGACTGCAGAGCGGCGCTCTACCAACTGCGCTAAATCCCAGCCAATACATCACTTAAGGGTGAAATAAATAAAAAATCCCCAAATCTAGAAAGTCATTCAAATTCACATGAGAAACAATACCAGTAAAGATAAACATATAGCTGAATAATAAAAGATAGTAGAAATGGACTTTTTATCTTTTTTTCTCCTAATTGATTTGAAAGAAAATTGTGTAAAACAATAGTTATAAGACTATGTTAAAATACATATCATATGTAAAGATTTAATTTTATGAAACTCACAGCACAAAGAGAGGAGAACAGAGTTATGTCAGAGGAAATTTTGTGTGTACTATCTAAATAACTTGGTGCTATAGTTTGGATTTTGAGTGTCCCCTAAATGCCCATGTGTTTTGGGAGGTGGTGGAACCTTGAAAGGGTAGAGACTCCTAAGTGCTCCTTAGGCCACTGGGGCCTTCCCTTGAAGGGTAATTGAATCAAAGCCCTTCCTCTTTCTCTTTTTGACATTGTGGCCAGGAGCTCATTTATTATGTTCTGCCCCACACTCCCCACCATGACAGACTGCCTCATCACAGGCCTAAAAGCAACAGGGCCAGGAGGTAATAGATTAGAGCCTCCAAAACTTTGAACCAAAATAACCCTTTTTTTTAATAAGTTGATTTATTATAGTGATGGAGAGCTTACTAACACATTTGGTAATGATCCCAAATACTGTTATAAATCGAGGTGTTAGTTGTAATCTCCAGGGCAACCACTCAGATAATAACTCAAAAAACTGGTAGAAGACATGACAAGGGAGTTATAATGGTACACTGAAAACACTCATCACAAAAGGCAGTAATAGAAGAAATAGGTGTAATACACAAAAAACAAAAAGCAAAATGGCGGATGTAAATTGTATCTTATCAGCAATTGCAATAAATGTATGAAGATTCATTACTCCAACCAAACAGCAAAGATTTGATAAAAAAAATTCCAACTTTATTCTGTGTACAAAGCACAATTTGGATTCAAAATAAAAATAGGCTGAAAGTAAATAGATGGAAAAAATATATTCTTCAAATAGTAATTAAATGAGGACTAGAATAGACATTCTAATGAGACAAAATAGACATTGAGACAAAAATGTTGGATAAAGACAAAGAACAAAATTTTATAATGATACAAGGTAAACTTACCAAAAATACCTAACGTTTAGAAATATATATGCAGCTAATGACAGAGTCCAGGATACATGAGACAAAAACTGACAAAATTGAAGGGGGAAATAAATGGTTAAAAATAATGATTAGAAACTTTACTATAACACTTTCAATGATCATTAGAACAACTAGATAAAAAAAAAAGATTTACATAATCAACTAATGACAGCTAACGACATCTTCAGACTCCACCCTGAAATGTCAGAGTACATTTTACCTCCTGTGTACACAAACATTTCTCCAGAATAAAACATGGCATGTATGAAAGAAAGCTTTTTGAAGTATTGAAATCATAGAAAGGACTGGCATGCCATACGATGAAATGAAATTAAAAATAAATAACAGAAGGAAATTTAGGAAAATTTCAAATATGTGGAAATAGAAATAAACACATTCTTAACCAACTAATGGATCAAAGAAGGAATCACAAAGGGGAAATTAGGAAGATTGAGATAAGTGAAAACACACACACACACATATATATACATATACACTCACACATATACATACACACACACACATACACACACACACACACACACACACACACACACACACACACACACACATACACATTTATATATACCCATAGGGCTAGGGTTTATCTCATTTGGTATAGCACTGCTCTGCACTCTCTGAGGACCTAGGATCCAACCCTAACACCACAGAAACAGAAGTACATGACAGTCCACTCCCAAAGCAATCAGCCAATGAAAATCCTGTGAAGGTCACTGAGTTGGACCTGACCCAAGGCACCTAAGAACAACATGTATGTATGTATATATATATATGTATGTATGTATATATACACATATATGTACATGTATGTGCATATATAAGCCTCATGTATGTATATGAGGTTGAGCAAAAGATACAGTAAACGTTTAAATAAAAAAAATTACAATCAAAGACAAATTGTCATTAATCCTCCTCCCTTGGCTTCAAATACTTACCCCATCATTATTGCCACTTTCTGAAGCAGTACTGGAAGTCTTCTTTTGTGAATGTCTTTACTTGCACTGTCACAGCTGCCTTGATGTCCTGAATTGATTCAAAATATTTACCTTTCATGGTCATTTTCACTTTGGAGAAGAGCCAGAAATCACACAGTGCCAGATCTGGTGAATAAGGTGGATGAACACACACATTGTTTTCATTTGACAGAAATTGCTATACCAGAAGTAGTGTGACAAGGAGAGCTGTCATAGTGGAGGATGAAACTTAAGACACTAAGGAGAGAACTTCCTGGTCATATAGGTGCAGTACCTACAGGGAAGGCACCTAACAACAACCACCACCACCACAACAACAACAACAACAACAACAAAAGGGATGGCAAAGGTCTAAATTCATATGTTAAAAAGCAAGGAAAAACCCTCAAATCAATAAACTAACATTTTATTGTAAGAAACTAGAAAAAGAAGGGCAAATTAAATCTAAAGCAAGAAAGAGTAAGAATATAACAAAGATGTGAATCTAAATAAATGAAATAGGGAGTAGAAAACAATAGATAAAACCAATAAAATTAAAAGTTTTTGAAAAGACTTACAAATTTAATAAACCTTTAGCCAGACAGACCAAGAATAAAAGAGAGAATACTCAAATTATCAAAATCAGGAGTGAAAGAAGGGATATGATTAATGACCTTAAAGAAATTTTTAAAAATTATTTTAAGGGACCACTATGAGCAATGCCAGGGCTGGGATTTAGCTCAGTTGGTAGAGTGCTGCACTGCAGTCTCTGAGGTCCTGAGTTCAATTCCCAGCACTGCAAAAATGGGAAAAGGACCTGGCAATCCCAAAACAATCTGCCATTGAAAACCCTAAAAGGGTTGCTATGAGTCGGATACCAACTCTACGGCACCCAACAACAACAACATGAGCAATGCCAAAATTTTAGAGGAGATGGATAAATTCCTAGAAAGACACAAACTACCAAGAAGTCAAGAAGAAACAGAAAATACTAATACAACTATAAAAAGTAAGGAGATTCTGTTAGTAATTAAAAAAAAAAATCTTCACAACACCTCCAGGCTCAAATGGATTCAGTAGTGAATTCTACCAAACATTGAAGAATTAATGGCAATACTTCATAATTATTTCAAAAAATATATCCATAATTTATACATAACTCTTACAACTTGAAAATGCAAAGACAAATAGCACAATTTAAAACCTGGCAAAGGATTTGAGCAGTAATCTCTCCAAAGAAGATATACAAATTGCCAGTAAGCACACGAAAAATGCTTAGCACATTTTGTAGTCTTCAGTGGAACACAAATAAAAACAACAACAAACCTGCAAAAGATTCTACTTGGCTTCTGTGAGAACAGCTCTGCTCAAAAATGCAATAGCAAGTGTTCCTAAGGCTCTAGGAAATGTGACCCTCACATATGTTGCTGAAAGGAGTATAAAATGGTACAGCCACTTGGAAAATAGTTTCATAGCTACTCAAAAGAGGAAATGTTGTTGTTGTTAGGTTCTGTCCAGTTGGTATCCAACTCATAGCGACCCTGTGTACAATAGGCAAAACATTATTGTCAGTGCTTCTCTGCTATTCATAGGGTTTTCAATGGCAGATTGTTTTTTGGGAGTGGGTTGCCTGGTCCTTCTCTCAAGCCTACAGCATCTGGTGTTCCCAGGCACTCTCCCATTCAAGCACTAACCAGGCTTGACCCTGCTTAACTTCCAAGATCTGAGGGGATCAGATGCCACAGCGCTATGGCTGCAGGCCTAGCAATTCAACTTCTAGGTACAGACTCCAAAGAATCATGTCTAAGGGGAAAGCAAGGTTTGAGGCATTTGCTGCCTGGTGAACTCTACTTATCAGGGAGACACAGGGAGCACAGTTAGGTGGGACCCCAAGCTTGTGTCCTGAAATCTGGCAGCAAAACCGCATATAAAAGAATTTATACCCAATACAGAAATTATAGTATAGAATTGGTTTATTAAAGATAATAGACTTTTTAGGAAGAATTAGGGGGAAATTGAGGTGCCCAAAGAAACGTAGGTAGATCTGTAAGGGAACTTGGAAAAAACCTGTGTTCCTGGGGTGAGTCAGCATAAAGATACCTATATTCCCCAGGACCAGAGAAAATGTGAGTTAAGCAGAATTTTAGAAGGAAAGTTGCCTTGTATAGACAGAGAAGGTGGTGGGCCTGAGAGAAGGGAGAGATGGGCACACAGTTGCTGAAAAGAGCAGTGAGAAAGGAAGAGAGAGAGAGAGAGAGAGAGAGAGAGAGAGAGCTTGTAGGAGGAGAGAGGAAGAAGGGAGCTGGGGAACAAGTCCCCTCTAGTTTATTCATCTAGGAAACACCCAGTGTGACATCAGTCCCCTGGGCGCCTAGTGTGACGTGACCCTAGTCTTTGTTTTGTAAATGGTTCCAGGGCTTGAGTAGGGTGTGGAATCCATATGAAAATATTCTTCCAATGTCCTCAGGCCATGTGTGACTTCTTCTTCATGGTGAAACTGCAGCAATCATTTTCAGTCTCCTTTTCCTCCATGTTGCCTGCTAATGCCTAAGCTAGCTACATCACACAGTTATCATGATTAGGGGGCAAGGATCAAGGGCATCTTCCTGTTTATCAGCCCAGTGCTCATCAGTCCTCTCTCTGAATCTCACTCTGTTTTAGATGAAATGCAATTTACCAGCAGAGTCTCTGGGAAGAAGTGGCAGCTGGAGAAGCTTCATGGTTTTTGCTTCTATTGAAGGGCAGGGTGACGCTAGTTTTGCTGGAGGTTGTTGTCTCTGGCTCTCTGGCAAGGATAAAGACCCTGCCCAGGAGCCAAGCTGGCTAGTCTGGGCTCTGAGGTGGGCTGCAAGGGCCCCCCTGATGTGGACAGGAGGTATTGTCTTCAGAGATCCCATGGCTTGGCAGGCAGCATCCCAGTGCTAAAGTGTTGCCTGGAATTGAGGGTTAGGATGCTGGTGCCTCCATCCAGGGAGGCCAGGGGACACCATCTCCTCTCCTCTGGCCAATTCTGTAGAAACTCTGGGGCATAGGGCAATATTTCCCTAAGCCTAAAATCCTGGAAAACATCATCCAATTCAGAAAAATGCTAAACTTACACATCACAGAGCCCCTCACTCCAGTAACCCTGGTGCAAAAACCAAGTGTCACCCCTCACAGGTATGGATGACCACGCGGAAATAATACAAATGGCAACCATGATGGGAAATTTTATGTATTTTTACAGTATCTGAGTCAGTACAGAAACACCCCAAGTCTCCCTGGAGTGTGCATATTAACTGACTTCATCATGATGCATTTTAATGGATGGATGTGTCTATCTCTGAGTTGGAGCTATAGGGAATTATCTGGACACCCCAGGGGTGGACCAGGAAGGTGCCCCAGTTGAGGCTTGCTTGGTCTAGACCAAGGTCTGAGCCCTCCCCAGATCCTGCCCTGTTCCTGCCCCTCCCGCCTCTGGTCACCCTTAACCTAGGAACCTGGACTGGGACCTATTTGACTCATTAAATGCCAATATGGCTGCCCAAGCCCAGTTCACCTTTCACCTATTCTTTCACCCTTCATCTACTTTACTCCTACCCCTCCCATCAAGTGATCCAAGATGGCCCCCAAATAGCCCAGCTCTGGCATGGCCTCCTTCAACCTGATTGGCTGCCAAGAGCCACTTGATTGGTTAAGAAAGGAAGTTCAGTGATTGGTCCAGCCCACACCTAACCCACCAATTGTAATTGCACTTTTCCAAGCCCTCATATAGAGAACTGCCACTCCCAGCACAAGCCACTCCCTAACTGCTTATTTCTGGGTCCACACCCCCTTCATAGAAGGTATATAAACCACCACTAAAACCACTAGCCCACCCCCTTTTTTTTCTCTTACATTCTCAATTCTTCCCTATTCACCTGCTCTCTGAGCCCTTTCAAACCTGACCACCGCACCTTACTCTTGAGACCTGCAACCTCAAGCACTACCAATGGAAACATCTGAGGACTACAAGCAAGACTCTGTGTCAAGCTCAGGGCCTCTGAAGTGGCAAATCCTCCAAGCAAGACATGAAGAGCTTTCTGCTTTTCTTCCCCCTCCTTGGGGAGGAGGAGAATAGAGAAGGCAAACTGCAAGAGGTAACAGGAGACACATTGTGGGACACTTCCATGGAGTGTCATTGTGCTGCACCCCTTTTGTTCACCTTGGTAGGTGCAGATTAATAAATTCTGTTCTTGTTTGTAAGAAGGTTCCCGAAATCCTTCTTCAGTGCCACCAGCTCTCACCTATTTCCAAGGGTCCCTGAGTACCCATGTTGAGGCAAACTCCATTACCTGACTAGGCTGGAGTGAACCCCAATGGGAGCAAAGCAGATGGTACTCTCCTCACAAAGGATGGCTGTTGTGGCCACCTCCCTACAGCAGGACTCTTTTCCTTCAGCCAGAGCCTCCCCCTCTATGCAAACACACAGTCTGTCTAGGTGCAGGGAGACCCCACATTCCCCCTGGGCCCCAGAAGGAGTGGGAAGATCTAGCTCTGCTCCAGGCATCCAAGGCCCCTGCCCAACAGGCACAGGGAGAGGCAGAAGGCACCAATGGAGAAATCTCGGGCTCCTTCCATGGCTGCAACAGCTCTTAGAGGCAACTTGCTCCCGACATGCTAAGTCTGGTCTCCCCGTACCTGCCTTCCTCTTTGGCACCCCAGAACCTTCACCCAGGGCTAGGCAAAGCCCCTGTGCTGCCTCAGAATCACTGTTTCACTTAATGACTCACCTTGGTACAAAGAGGACCTCACTCCGCCTCTCTCGGTCTCCAGAGAGATGCTGTTTCAAATCTTGCAATTCCCTCATTTGGACCTTTTCACTCTGACAGATCATAACAACTGTGACATTTGAAAACATAGGACTTAAGGACCTTCATCCCCTTGTTTTCAGATGCTTCCTACATCCTATGTACACATTGACTCAACACTTCCTAATGATATCTTTTCTTGTGGGAAAAATGAAAAAAAAATTCCTCTTGCCATAAACTGCTAAAGTGATTCTTGCATTAATATGTTCTATTTATGTTGATGTATTTTTACCTATACCTCTAGAGCACTGGTAAGAGCTGATGGTGAAAAAAATGGCCACCATGCTGTGGGGGATACGGGCATGGAAGGTGGACCTAAGGTTGAAGCAGCACAAGAAAACCAAAAGTGCTTTGAGAGACTCAGGAGTTGGGTAACATAAAAAATGTATTGCTATAGCAAGGTCAGGCCTGCAGCCGTAACCTTGTGGCATCCGATCCCATCAGATCTTAGAAGCTAAGCAGGGTCAGGCTTGGTTAGTACTTGGATGGGAGACTGCCTGGGAACACCAACTGCTGTAGGCTTGGGAGATAGACCCGGCAACCCACTTACAAAAAAAAACCAATCTGTCTTTGAAAACCCTATGAACAGCAGAGAAGCACTGACAATAGCGTTTTACCTGTTGTACACAGGGTCGCTATGAGTCAGATACTGACTTGATGGCAACTAACAACAACAACAACAATAGCAAGGTCAGCCCATGGAAATGAGTCCTCTCAGGACTGACCCTGAACCCTAGTTCTCCAGGGATTATATAGTGTACAAGGTGGGGGTTGTTGGAGAAAACCACATGTGCACCACCTACATGATCATCTGTTGGTGGGTTAAACTAGTTAGCATGGAAGTAGGCAGGTAACATCTACATGATATAAAAAATTGGGAAGCAGATTACAGAGTGGAGAGTACATTTGATAGACTGAGTCTAGCAGTTGTAAGAAATTGGGAAGCAGATTACAGGGTGGAGACAGGCAGATAAGAAGCAAGGAGATGGGAGGTGACTTACCGGATGGAATATATAAGTTTTAAACAAGGAACAGTAAGTTCTAGTCATTACATTTTAAGTATACATTATAACATCTTAACTTTTGATTTAAATTTTTCCGTAACAAGGTTGTCCAACCTGGGAACAGTTATCCTCATGGTCAATACCAACCTATCTACTTATCTACTTCCAACCTGGGGACTCTTAACTTAGACTATGACAGGAGTGCTACCCACACCAACAGGTCTGTAATTTAATAATTATCCAAACGAACATGCTGGACATTTAAAAAAAAATCAAACATTTAAAGCCTAAACCTGGTTATCTTTCATTTACCTCTTGGTCCCATCTTTTCACACTATTTCTCCTTTTCCTGATGATAACATTCAAAATAAGTTGTTCTCTCTCTTTCATCTGGACATCCAGGGACACCCTGAGACCAAATGGAAGCTTTGCCTATCAGTAATTTGGCTTGATGATTTTCTTGCACAATAGGGCCAAGAAAAGTATGAGATGAAGAAATAAAATGAACAGTCAACTACAAAGCCAAACCTCCATTCATGCCTGAGGCTCCAAGTGACCACACACAGATAGGAAGTCACTGGTCTGGTAAAAGGAAAAGTCTACAGAACAGGTAAATTACTCCTGTACTAGTTTAGATGTAAAGGAATGGAGCTGTAGCCCTGTGGCATCCAATCCCATCAGATCTCGGAAGCTAAGCAGGGTTGGGCCTGGTTAGTACCTGGATGGGAGACCGCCTGGGAACACCAGAAGCTGTAGGCTTGGGAGAAGGACCTGGCAACCCCCTCCCAAAAATCAATCTGCCATTGAAAACCCTATGAGGGTCGCTATGAGTCGGATACTGACTCGACGGCACCTAACAACAACAAGTTTAGATCTCCTCTTTTAATCATAGCCTTTATGCTTTAGTAGACTAACAGTGTTTCTATATTTTCCCCTTCTTAAGACCTTTATAGGGAGTTGGGGATGTGGGGTGAAGCCTGCAATTTTCCTCTCAATTTTGTTCTCCTATTTCTATACTCAAAAAGAGGTATTCAGATCCAAACAGCCACCAAAGTTCCCATTTACTCTTGCAGTGACCCCTCTGCCTGGATTTTATCCAGGGGAACATGCCTCATTCCAATGTGTAGATCTTCAATGCAGGGGACACATATTTGGGGCAGAATGTTTACATTTAGCCAAAACTCAGGTGGTGAAGCCTTGACCTATACTGTGATGATATTAGGAATAGCAGACATTGAGGACCTTAAGTGTCCTTTTAAGGAAAGGAAGAGACACAAGAATTTCTTTTCTCTGCCAAGTTGGGGCTACAGCAAGAAGGTGGCCATCTGCAAACCAGGAAGAGGGACCTTTACCACATAATGACCTTGGACTTCTCAGCCTCCAAAACTTAGAAATAAATATTTGTTGTTTAAATCACCCATGTTATGGTGGCACTTTATTATAGCAGCCTGAACAACAGACTTTTCTGCCTTCCTACAAGCTGTTGTTGTTGTTGTTGTTAGGTGCCGTCAAGTCGGTATCCGACTCATAGCGAGCCTCATAGGGTTTTCAATGGCTGACTGCTTCGGGATTGCCTTGGGAGTGGATTGCCAGGTCCTTCTCCCATTTTTGCTGTGCTGGGAATTGAACTGGGGACCTCAGAGACTGCAGCGCAGCGCTCTACCCACTGAGCCAAATCCCAGCCCTCCTACAAGCTAGAGCCTGGTCATTGTTGTGACTCATTGTTGTAAATCACGCAGATGACAGCAAAGCCCTAAAGAATGATGTGGCTGCAAGATGAAAGGAATTTTTGTAGCTGTTTGGATCCTACCACCTCTCACCTTATACATTTATAGTAAAATAAACCTTGTGTTTTTGAACCTCTAAATTTGTGGGGGATAATTTTGTAAGATCAAGCTACCCCAACTAACGTAAAGCAGAAATTGCGGATTAGATGGGTCATGCAACAAAGATCTGCTTTTTCCTCTAAATGGAGCCACATTGCTTAAAAAATTATAGGGAACATGGTAAAGTTATTTTATAATGATTAAAAGAGTCAAAGATAGTGTATAAGATAATTGATAGCCATGAATTCTTACCTAAAATCTTTGGAAAACCTATGTTGTATGATTGAGGAAGTCTTGAAATTATTCACTGTATCTTTTGCAGTGCTGGGGATCAAACCCAGGGCCTTATGCATGCTAGGGAGGTGCTCTATCATTAAGCTACATCCCCAGCCCTTGGGTTTTTGAGACAGAGTCTCACTATGCAGTGCAAGCTAGACTTGAACTCGTGATTCTCTTGCCTCTGCCTCCCACATGCGGGGATCACAAGATTGTGCCACAATGCCTGGCTCATTGGATCTTTTGAATAACAGCTTGTTATTGTGCTGAATATTCTTAGGCTACTTTCTCAGCCAAGATTATTTAATAAATTGAGTCTCTGGGGACCCTCTTTAATTTCTTATGACTTCTTTGTTACTTGAACCAATAGCTTCTGCCTTTTTGCAATCTTGTTGTTGTTAGGTGCCGTCAAGTCTGTGTCCAATTCATACCGACCCTATGTACAATAGCCGAAACACTATTGTCAGTGCTTCTCTGATATTCTTATGGTTTTCAATGGCAATTTAAAATCTTAGTTATGGTCAATTAGTCATATGTTTTAAGTTATATAATTATTTAAGACTCCTTATGGCTTCTTCAATAACTTCATATATGGATACTTTTAAGAATAACATCTGTACATATAAGGAAATAAATGAACAAAAATATTAAAACTGATGCAGTCTGTCATTCAAAAGTCTCAGTAGCATAGCCTCATCTTTTCTATATGCATACTCACAAATACGTGCACCCACATAAAATTGTTTTTTAAGTGATTGAAAAATATCAAACACCAAACAGTGGAATGTCATAAAAATGGCAGCTCATTGGATCAATAATAGAGCAATTCAAGGATAAATTTGGCTGTAGTCATGATAAAATGTCATGACCCGCATGATATCATAAGCACTCAGTTTATCGCTCTTTGTTTTCTGTATCAGTACTGTTCTTAAAGGGCTCTTTCCTCCTGATCATAAATTTCTCAGAAGCTTATCATGTATAGTAACCTTGCTTCAAATCAGCAGTAGTGAAACTCTTTCCTAATGAAAATTCTGGGTCAAAGTCCTGGCATTCACTTTGTCTGTATTTGCTCTGTTCATACCTGTCCCCCACTCAACCACTGTAGTCAGAATGCACTACCCTTATTTGGCTCAGATCCGGGTCATACACTCCATCCCTGGGGATGTAAGTGGATCCGCATTCAGACTGTGTGGATTGAGAGAGGGCGAAACAGACCCCAAACAAAATATTAATAATATATTGCTAAAGGAAGAAGAAACAGATAACAGAGAAATAAGCAGCAATAATCCACTATAAGTCATCTATCAGTTGCTTAACACTTCTAAACCATTTTAGTACTACCGTGTTGTTGTTTTCTTGCAGCTGTAGCACTGTGGCATCTGGTTTCAGAGGCTAAGCAGGATTGGTCCTGGTTAATACATGGATGGGAGACCACCTGGGAACATCAAGTGCTGTAGGCTTGGGAAAAGGACCCAGCAACCCACTCCCAAAAATTAATCCGCCACTGAGAACCCTACAAATAACAGAGGAGTACTGACAATAGTGTTTTGTCTGCTGTACGTAGGGTTGCTATGTGTCAGACACCAACTTGATGGCACCTAACAACAACAACATATTGTTGTTTTGCCTGTAGCTGTACCACTGTGGTGTTCAATTCTGTCAGATCTTGGAAATTAAGCAGGGACCTGGTTGGTACTTGGATGGGAGACTGCCTGGGAACACCAGGTGCTGTAGTCTTGGGAGAAGGACCCTGCAACCCACTCCCAAAAAACAATCAGCCTTTGAAAACCCTAGGAATAGCCACGAAGCACTGAAAATGGTGTTTTGCCTACTGTATGTAGGGTTGCTATGAGTCAGACACTGACTCCATGGCACTTAGCAATGACAAGCAACATATTGTTTTGTTGTTGTTGTTGTTGTTGTTGTTGTTGTTGTTAGGTGCCCTCGAGTCATGTATGAGTCATAGCAACCCTCACAGGGTTTTCAATGGCTGGTTGTTTTTGGGATTGCCTTGGGAGTGGATTGCCACGTCAGTCGCACAATATATTGTTAGGGGCCATCAAGTCAGGTCTGACTCATAGTGACACTATGTACAACAGAATGAAGCACTACCATACACTGTGTCATGCACATGATCTCTTTATGATATTTTTGAGTCATGTAACATCAGCAAAAGGAGGTTCCTAGAGCTTTACTCCATTCCTATCATTAAGGTCCACTTTATTTTGAGGAAGTCACTCTTCCCCAGGCATTTCTTGAATGCATTTCGGGCTGGGGGACTCATTTTCTGACACTATATTTGACAATACTTCTCTACTATTTATAAGGTTTTCAATGCCTTATTGCTTTGGGAGTGGGCTGCAGGGTCCTTCTCCCAGTCTGTGATAGTCTGGAAGCTCAGTTAAAACCTGTCTACCATGGGTGACCCTGCTGGTATCTGAAATATTGATGGCATAGCTATCAACATTGCAGTAACATATAAGCTCCTGCAGTGTAACAAGCTGATGGAACATGGGGGACTACCATATTTCTCCATGTTATATCTTAATGTCCACATGAATATATAAATATACTCAGTACCCAAAGTGAACTCTCATTTGATGGTGGCACCCCACTTTGGGCTTAGAATAACTGAGTGAAGCACATTCCTCACACCCAGGCACAAAACACATTTGACATACAAAGATGAAGAAAGAACAACAAAAAAGAAAGAGGAACTTCCAGTGTAAGATGGTGGACTTGAGGCAGCCTCTGTGTGACACAGTAAAACAAAGGAGTCAGAACAGGAAGGAGTGGACTCTATTCCAAAGAAAGAAAGACTGGCAAAACACAGAAACCATAAAGGAGGATATAAGATGATCCCAGAATGCAGAGTGGAGGTGAGCAGCCAGAAGGAGTGAGCAGGACACTCTCCAGGTGAGGATTTCTTTAAGGTAGGGGAGCTAGAGGTCTCACCCAAAAAGGTAAGCCAGAGAGACCTGATGGTCAAACTGGCAGTCTCACAGGACAAGGCCACAGTCCTTGAAGCTCTTGGTCTGTTTGGGGGATTTGGTGAGACAGTGGCTCTTCCTGACTGGGGGAAGGGAGGTCCACCATGGAGAACAGATTCATTTTGCCATGTTCCATGTCTTGGAGGGCTATGACTAGGCACCATCTTGAGAGAGAGCCTATTGTGTGAGACTGAGCTACTCCTGGAACCACAGAACAAAGAATAATCACAGGCAAGGGAGTCTGGGGGTAACCTCTCACAACTTCAGGGTGTAACATAGCTGCAGCAGGCTGATATAGAGAGGGTGAAGGTGGGATGCCAACACACTGAGAGATTTGAGCAACAGAAGGCTCAAGCAAGGTGTATGGTAGCTGCACCCACCAAGAACTTCAGAGACTGGCAACACTCAGTTGAAGTCTGATAAAAGACTCCATTTTTAACTGACCACCACTTCCACCCAACAGACTGCAATATTATAGGCCACAGAAATAACCCACTCCAGTACTTTATTTACATCTTTTTTTTCTTTCTTCCTGCTGGGCTGGGGTTTGAACCCAGGGCTTTGCATGGGGCAAGTGCTATTCCGCTGTGCAGTGCCCCCAGCCATTTTCTTAGTTTTGCTTTGAGACAGGGTCTTGTTGAATTGTTCATGGTGCCTCTGGCCTGGAGTCTAGGGTCCTCCTACCTTAATCTCCCAAGACATTGGGACTGGAGGGGTGAAACACAGTGTGGTGCACAATGTCTGGCTCTTTTATTTCTTTTCTTTTCTTTCTTCTTGTCATTGTTAATTTTGTTTTCTTTATTTCCCTGTTTTCTAATGTAATTTTTATCTTTTTTCTTTTTTGTTTTCTTTTTTATCTTTTGTTGCTTACATATCACTCTTTCTATTTACTATAATTTGTTATTGTTTTTACAGGAGAAAGATGTGCCAGTGAACTTCCAAAGCAATCCCCAAACAATCCGCCATTGAAAACCCTGTGAGGTTTGCTATGAGTTGAATATGACCTTGAGGGCACCTAACAACAACAACATTATTGTTTTTACTATGTATTTTTTTAAAAAAAACTGTTAGGATTTTACTTCTTATTGTTTTCCTTATGTTTACTTAATTTTATTTATACATTCTGTTTTCTTTATTGTGAAATTGGGCTTTTTAATCTTTTTCTCTTTTCTCTTCTTCCTAACATTCATTTCCTTTATAGATCTTTTTCCTTTCATTTACTTAATGATTGGGGCTTCCTTCTTTCTCCACTCTTGCTTCCCTTCCCCCTTTTATTTCAAGCAATTACTATTTTTTACCTTCACCCTAAATATTTTTTAAGTTCATATTCACTCTGTTATTGTTGCCATTCTCTGTTGTATGGACGTTAGTGGTGTATTAGTTGGCTTTAACTGATTTTATGTGTATTTCTATATCTAGTTTGGTCAGGCATTGTACTTGTTAACAATGGTTTGTCTTCCCCTCTAGGAGTGGTATTGGGGATTGAGATATCCAAAGAAATCCTCTCACTATGAACATCTCCAAATAAAATAGGAAGAGATAACTGTCCCTACAAGTGCACAAATCACAAATCAGAAAAACAAGAAACATAAAAAATCAAGGCAAAAGACCATAATTCATTAACTACTGAATCTAAAGATACTGAAATATTGAAATATCAAAGAACTCAAAAGTCTACTTGTAAAAATGATCAATGATTTCAAAGAAGACACAAGCAAACAGATAAATGAATTAAGAAAATCAATATAGGACCTAGGTCAGAAAGTCATCAACATAGTAGAGAAAGTCAGCAAAATAGATGAGAAATTCAGCAAGGAAATTGAGATTTTTAAAAGAAGCCAAACAGAAATGTTGGAAATGAAGAACTCAGTAAATCAAATAAAAAATACAGTGGAAATTATCATCAATAGACTCGATCAAGCAGAATATAGAATATGAGGGATGGATGTCAAAAATGAGGAAATACTACATCAGATATTAACTAAGAAAATAATTAAAGAACATGACCCCAACTTCCAGGAACTCCAGGACATGATCAAGAGATCAAATCTAAGGGTTCAGGCAGTAGAAAAAGGAGCTGAGATAAAAACTAAAGGCATAGAAAACCTGTTCAATGAAATTATAACAGAAAATTTCCCAAATCTGGGGAAAAAAATGGCCATCCAACCACAAGAAGCATTTAGAACACCAAATAGAACTGACCAGAAAAAAACGTCCCCATGACAGATTATAAATAAAATGCCAAGATTATAATACAAGAAACAATATTGGAAGCTTCGAGGAAAAAAAAAAAAACTCACAAAGGCAAACTCTTCATATTAACAGACCACTCAGCACAAGCCCTAAAATCCAGGACAGCATGGAATGATATCATTCAAGAAGACACAACAAATGTAAATATATGTGCACTGATGAACATCTGTGTACCTAACTAAATAATAATAATAATAATAATAATAATAATAATAATAAACAACTAGACTTATGAGGACAGATAGGTCTAGATACAATAATAATGGGTAACTTCAATATGCCACTCTGATCAATAAAAGAACATTTAGACCAAAAAAAAAAAAATCAACATAGACTCTTCAGAGTTAAACACCACAATAGACCAAATGGACCTAAAAGAAATCTACACAGTGTTCCATCCAAAAGCTACAGGATACACATTCTCTTTGAAAGCCCATGGAACTTTCTGTAAAACAGATCATATTTTAGACCATAAGTCAACTCTTAACAAATACAGAAAAACCAAAATATTTTTGTCTTACTGAACTATAATAGAATAAAACTAGAAATGAACAACAAGAGAAATTACAGACATTATACAAATACATGGAGATTGAACAATATACTCTTAAATGATCAATGAGTCCTTGAAGAAACCAGAAAGTAAATCAAAAAATTCTTACAATCAAATGAAAATGAAAACATAACATACCATAACCTTTGGGATACAGAAAAGGTGGCCCTAAAAGGGAAGTTTATAACGTTAAGTACCTACATTTAAAAATAAAGAGAGGACTCAACTAAATAATTTAATGATGCACCTCAAGGTTTTAGAAAAACAAAAACAAGAAAAACCCAAAACCAGTAGACAGAAAGAAATAATAAAGGTCAGAGAAGCAATTAATGAAATGGAGGCTAAAAGAACAAACAAAATTGATAAAAATAAGAGATGGTTCTCCGAAAGTAGAAACAAGATTGATAAACTCTTAGCAAAACTAAGCAGAAGAAAGAGAGAGAAGACCCAAAATTAACAAAATTAGAGTTGAAAAAGGATACATACTACAACAGACATCAATGAAATCCAGAGAATCATTAGGGAATACTTTGAGCAAAGTAAGCCAGACCCAGAAAGACAAACATCACATGTTTTCTCTCATATGTGGATGTTGGATTTAAATATATGTTCAATTTTAAAATATATGTCATGACAGTAGAAGGGGCCTAAGTAGAAAGAGGTAAGGGACTAAAGAGAAAGGAGAGGGGAAGCCAAGAAAGGATAATGGGGGAAAGGAAGGGAAACATCACGTTTTACCCTCAAGGCAAAACCTGGATGGACAGAGAGAAAGAGAGAGAGAGAGAAAGAGACAGAGACAGAGAGAGATAGATAGAGACAGAGACAGACACAAACAAGACATGCAAGTAGAGAGGAACCATTGGTGGGGAGGGGGATCATGAGAGGGTAATGGGTAAGGTGAACATGAGCAATGGACAATGATACGCATGTATGGATATGTCATAATGAAATCCATTAAGTTGTACACTAAAAGAATGACTATAAAAATCACTGAGGAAAAAGAGGATAAGATGGGAGACATGAACATATCAACTTCTGTTTTGTTAGCTTCTGTATCTGTACATAGTATGAGACATAGTTACATAGCATTTATTGAACTAAAAAAAAGAATGAATATGTGTATGAACAAGATAGCCAGGATTTTTTGTCCCAGCACTGGCCTGAGTCCCTTGCTCAGCTAGTCTACCTGTCCTATTCTCTCTGACAGGATGCCTCCTGGCCTCTACCCTTGGGGTCAACCTTTCTGCTCTTTGGTAGAATCTTCATATTCTGTTATCTTCCTTGGCCATGTCTTAGTACGGCCGTGTCGAAAGTGCTCCTATTATTAGCCTATTGTTTTGTTGACAACATTTTGGACCACAGCATTTTGTGGTCCTGAGGGTTTACTTAGAGGCTATTCCTACTATGAATTGTCTGACCCCTCATTTAGAAATGTTCCAGATTTTATCTAATTCCAAACACTGAACTTCATAAGCTTGTATTCAAAAGCAGATATGCTGTTGGGCTGTGAGCCTCAAAATTGGAATCCAGCCTGAGAAGTTATTTTCTCAGGAATAGAATTGGTGCTCTATCTATAAAGTCCTCCCTTTAGAGACCTTCATCTTTGTACTGCTCCCAAGAAATTTGAAGTCTTAGTGGACGAAATAAAACTCATTTGGCACTAAGGCAGCAGCCAGATGCATTTTGGCTATGCGGGTAATTGTCCCCTTTTTTGTGTAAGGAATAGGAGGTGCTTGTTTTTGTTGTTGTTAGGTTCCGTCGAGTCATGTCTGACTCAGAGCGACCCTTATAGTGTTTTCAATGGCTGATTGTTACGGGATTGGTTTGGGAGTGGATTGCCTTGGGAGGGCATTGCCAGGTCCTTCTCCCATTTTTGCGGTTCTGGGAATACGAACTCAGGACCTCAGAGACTGCAGAGCAGCACTCTACCAACTGAGCTAAATCCCAGCCCAGGAGGTGCTTAGGATTGATTTAAATATAAGTTTGCTCCATATTGCCATGGTCTGATTGGATATAGCCCTTACTTTCCTTATTGATACTTAACTAACTTTTGATTGGGGTAAAGAATAAACTTTTCCAACATGCAAAGATCCAAATTATCCAATTGTGAACTTTCTTATTCTACAAGTCCCATGAAGACATCTTTCAACAAAATTGTACTTGCTTTAAGGTATAGGTGCACATTGGAGTTTTACTTGGCCATGAAATCATGTCATTTTCAGGATAATGAATGGAACTGAAGATCATAATGTTAAGCAAAATTAACCAGACAGATAAGTATCATATGTTTTCTGTCATGTGGAAATAGCAACAAAAAGACAACCTGAAAATAGAAGATAACTACAAGAGAAGGAGAGTGAGTCTGAGGGGAGGGGAAGAGAAGAAAGGAAAGGAAAGAGAAGGTAGTAAGGTGGGGGAGAACAACTAAAACATGGTATAGGCATGTATGGAAATATTCAATGAAACCCATTAGTTTGTACAATGAATATGATTAAATAATTATAATAAATATTTTACTTTTCTTCCTCACTGCTTTTAGATGTGCTTCAATGTATGCTTGCCTATTTCTGGTGGGACTCATATGATGATTTTAAACAAGCCACAAAAGATGAATAACTCCTCCACTATCCTAAATTTCTTCCATCAAATTCTATAATGAAGCAGCATCTATGGGCAGGTTGTTTAAATTCTGAGATATTGTCCTTCATATGTGACTACATTGCTAAATAACTGGGATAACTTGTAAACTGTGAATAAAGAATTCTCAATGGCTTTCTTCTACTCCCCCAGCTTAGCATTTCATATTTCATGGTTATTACTTACTATATTCCTGGTAATAATTCCTCTGACAGGGAAGAGGCTATCTACAGTTAAGTGCTTAAAATGCAGTATCTCACATAGACATTAATTGACTGGCAAAACCTAGAGTCCAGGAATAGATGTGACCATATGTATATGACCGAAGGAAAAAGGCATTTATCATCCTTGTCCTAAGGTACTATCACCACTGTGACCAAGGAATGTAATCTGATCTTTGAGTTGTGTGTCACTGTTGGAACAAGAGTAGAATTTTATGCTGATACTGTGGACTGAAAGAGGGAGAGGAGAATCCCCAGACAAGAATTGGATATGTAGAAGAAGTGATATTGTCTGGTATAGATAAAAAGTAAGCTAAAACAAAACAAAACAAAACAAAAAAACTGGAAACATCTCTCTTCAACTTTCTTTAGTCTCACATTCAAATGCCATATTTTTGTGATAATTTGGATGTTTATTCAGTAAATATTTACTTCTTTCTCATGTATACAAAGTTTCTTTTCTGGACCCACGGATGCTAGACTTGTCCATAAGATTTTCTATAACCAGTAGAAGTCAGTGGACATGACATAAAGTTGCCTTAAATGAGCTTGAGTCTTTTGGCTTGGCTTTTGTGCTTTGGTGCCCTGCCATGAGTGACTCTGGTGAAGACAGAACTGCCTCTTTCCCCCTGGACTCCAAAATGAACACACGGACCTGAATCCAGCCCGCAGCCCAAAGCAGAGCCAACAAAATGAGTCTGTTCTAGCTCACCTGACCTGCAAGTCAACCTGCAGAATTGTGAATGAGAGAACAGATGCTTGTATAGTAGGTTAATTAGTTCTGAAATTGTTTGTTAGGCAGCATTATTTTGGCAATATCTCATTATAACATCCTGTAGTAGGTTGACTATAGCTTCTTGCTAAAAGCAAAAGTATGATTGGAATATGGGACAGGGGAAATTATCTTGAAATAACATTTACATAGCAAACATATTGTGTTAATTTAGATCATGTGTTTATGTTGGGTGGACTAACAGAGTTTGGGGAACATTGTAATGTTTTGAGTTCTAACATGTATATTTTTCCCCATTTTAACATTTCTGAAACCAGGGTGTGTTACAAAATCAATGAGCATGTGGCAGAGTGACATATGGTAATGTTTCTCCATTTCCTGAGCCCCATCCTCAATGAGGCATCCATCAAAGGGGGAACCAGTGGTCTCCCACATTCCCCCAATTTGGAAATCAGAAGAACTGTTGGAGTTGGCAGGACTGGAGCAGTCATGGGGGGGGGGGGCACACCCTTTGACAAGTGCATCAAGTATCTCAGCAGCATTAACATATCGATGGAGTACAAATGAACTGAAAGAAAAGTAGTCTTCTGCTATGAAACAAAATAGTGAACCCCACGGTGCATTAAGATGAAGTCAAGTTTTTTGGATATGCTTAATTGCCCAAATATGTAGTCTTTAAGAACCCAGATTATAGTATCATATAGTAACAGCAAATATATTTAATTTGGAACTTGTTCAGAGCAATTACTACCAATTGGCCATCGTGGCCATAAAAATAGCTACAAGATGGGCCCATCCAGCATGGGAACTGCACAGAATAAATCAATGATAGATGAAGTTATTTTGGATTTGCCTTGTGAACATTGGCAATTGTAAGCCACAGCAAAATTTGAGTTGTGGTTTATCTAATATCAAGCTGCTCTTTTTGATTATAGTTAGTCAACAGTTTCAGCTGCTGAAGTTTTCCCACGAAACAATGTTATAATTGGTTGGATAATTGGGAGTTGTGTTCCTGACCAAGGACTCAGCAGCAAATAAATCATAGATATAACCAACAATGTGTCATACAAGAAAAGATACAACAACCATAAACCTCTAAAATCATTTGAATTAGTAAAATTATCCCAGCCCCATAAAATAAGCAAGAATTTACAAATAACACACAAAATACAGGCCTAATGTATCAGACATTTGGCTGATCTAAAAGTAATAGAAAGTTAGCTGTTATAAACATTAAATTAAGACTTTTGTAGGATAATGTGAAAGGCCTAGGTCTTCAAGAAAAGGAAAGCAAGTTGTCACAGTAAGTTTAACTGATACTTTTTTTTTAACTCCTCAATAAACTACACTTCTGTAAATTTGTCAAATAAAAGTCAATATTGTTTCCTGAGATGCAAGACTCTGGGAAAGAGTGCTTAGGACAGAATAACAACACACCTTAAATTTAAGTTTTCAACTTTTCCCATCAGTCTCCATATATAAGTAGCCGACCATTCTGTGTGTGCACACCTGCACTCACAGGAGCACATACATCCTCCCTCCTGCAGGAGTTAATTTCTTCAGTGTCAGAGATGGCGATGTGAGAAGCAACACCAGGGAAGCTCCCCTTCTTGTTTTTTTTTTGGGGGGTGGGGGTGGGGGCGGGGCAGAGGTTCTTAACTAAACGTGGGTTTGCATAACAGTTGGCAAAGTCTGCCTACATTTGGTGATGTCCTTTCCAGAAAGAAAGGGCTGCTGGCATCTAGTAGGTAGAAGCCAAGGATGTTGCTCAACAACCTGCAATGAACTCCTGTGCAGCTTCCACAACAAAGAATCATCCAGCCTCAAATGACAATGGTGCCAAAATGGGGAGACCTTTTTTTTACACAAAGATCTGTATTGTAGAAATAGATGTAGATTCAGCCATTGAGCTTTCTTAGAAATCTATTTTATTAGTTCCTAGTTATTAGTTAACAGGAAATACCACTAATCACACCTAACTTCCTAAGAAGGCAGGGAACGTGTTCACTATTGTAATCTTAGCCTATTAAGTAGTGAATTAAGAAATATTTGTTAAAGAAGCAAATCAATGGATGCAAAGAGGAAGGAAGAGTAAGAAAGAAAAGATGACAGGGGAAAGGAGGGATTAGATGATATCAGGGCCAATGTTTAGCTTGATTTGAATGTCTGCTTTTTGGTCTCCCAGAAGACAATAGACACGGGCTCTGCTAATATTTATTGTTTGCTAATTGGCACTGTGGCGTTCCATCTCGTCAGATCTCAGAAGCTAAGCAGGGTTGGGCCTGGTTAGTACTTAGATGGGAGACAACCTGGGAACACCAGGTGCTGTAGGCTTGGGAGAAGGACCTGGCAACCCACTCCCAAAAAACAATCAGCCATTGAAAACCCTAGGAATAGCAGAGAAGTACTGACAATACTGTTTCGCCTGTTGTACATAGGGTTGCTATGAGTTGGACACTGACTCCACAGCACCTAACAACAACAACAACATCATCAATTCCTTATTGTCTTTAACTTACTATATTAGTAGTAATGAAAGGTCTTAAAGTATTATTAATCATCACTGTACAGTAGTTCTTACAACCGCTCACAAATAGATTTTATTTTATTTTATTTTATTTGTTTATTTTTATCAAAAGTAATAGATACTCTAGGGTTGCTCCCAGGGCCTCATGTATGCTTTTACATGTGCTCTGCCACTAGGCTGAACTATCCTCTGCCAATGTTTTACTTTTTATTTTCAGACAGGGTCTTCCTACGTTACACAGGCTGTCTCTGGTCTCAAATTCATGATCCACCTGCCTCTACCTCCCAAGTCTCTGGGATTATAAGCATGTGCCACTGTGCCTGACTCACAAATAGATTTTAAGACATTGTAATTGACTTTCAACTAAAGTTTAGAAAATTACTTTCATAAAATCAATAACATCTAAATACCTAGGATTTCACTTAAATTTTTGGTGAGTTGCATTATTTGTTAACTTGCATTATTGTATGTTGCTTTGTCTATCTTCTTTGTTCTTCTGATCTTTTCCTACCCTGTAAGAAATATCCTGGAGGAAAATATCACCCATGGCCTCTTTGGAGTGATTGTTTAGGGAGAATAAAAAGTTATCCCTGCACATTTTGAAGAGGAAGTATGCAGAATGTTGAGAGGGGAGTGAAAGACATATTAATAAAGGCTAGACTTATTATAGGGGCTGGGATTTAACTCAGTTGGTAGAGCGCTGCTCTGCAGTCTCTGAGGTCCTGAGTCTGATTCTCAGGACCACAAAAATGAGAGAAGGATGTGGCAATCCACTCCAGAGGTAATCCCGAAAACAATTAGTCATTGAAAACCCTATAAGGGTTGCTACCAGTTGGATATGACTAATGGCACCTAACAACAACAACAGACCCATTTTAGCACCTATTATCAGATCTTCTTTCTCTGAGTTTTTACTTCTTTCTCTAAATCACAATCCAATGCTAGCATTGTCTTAGCCAATATTAAACACAAACAGACATTCTTACTTCCCACTGCTTTCTTTCTAAGTATTACTACACCTCTCTCTCTCTGCCTTCCAACACACTTCATAAACATGGGTCAGTTCTCAAGGGTCTGTCTCATTATAATAATAGTCCATATTTTTATAGCAGTTATGTCTTCTCAACCCACCATAAGTTAACAGTTTTCTGTAGATAGCAAGTACCAACCCAAGTTTATACCCTTGCTACCCTAGAAATACATCATGTTTGGGAGAGTGACAGGTCAACAAAAAAGAGGAAAACCCTCCATTAATATCACACACCAGCAAAATTCTACTAAAGATCATTCAGAAGCAATGGTAGCAGTATATAGACAGGGAATTACCAGAAAATCAAGCGGGATTCAGAAGAGGGCGGGGAACTAGGGACATCATTGCTGATGTCAGGTGGATATTAGCTGAAAGCAGAGAATATCAAAAAGATGTCTATCTACGTTTTATTGACTATGCAAAAGCATTTGATAGTGTGGATCATAACAAATTATGGATAGCACTTCAGAAAATGGGAATACCAGAACACCTAATTGTGCTCATGAGAAACCTGTACATGAACCAGGAGGCAGTTGTTCGAATAGAACAAGGAAATACTGAGTGGTTTAAAGTTGAGAAAGGTGTGCGTCAGGGCTGTATACTTTCACCCTATCTCTTCAATTTATACGCTGAGCAAATAATCCGAGAAGCTGGACTTTATGAGGAAGAACGTGGCATCAAGATTGGAGGAAGACTCATTAACAACCTGTGTTATGCAGATGACACCACTCTGCTTGCTGAAAATGAAGAGGATT
>VMDO01015163.1:0-52045 GCA_007922755.1 Pedetes capensis | reverse complement strand
AGTGGCCAGGAGGTCACAGTCACAAATACAGTACCAAAGGTGATGAAACTATTCTAAAGACTTTGCCTTTTGATCCAGATTACTGCTGCAGGGCTCAGAGCAGATCAGTGATGTGAGCTACCTAAGTCTGGCTCTAAGGCTGTATGGAGAAAAGGTTTAGGGGCAAGGACAAAGCAGGGAAGTTACTACAATAAGCCAGGCCACAGAAAATGATTTAGTGCCTCCCAGTAAGGCAAAACATTCATTTTTAATTCTACTACTGACAAATATGATGCATAAACAGCTGTTATTAGTTTCCCATTGAGCAATAAGAAAAGTCCATATTAATGTATCAATGCCTTATATTCTTTAAATGGTGCCACTCATAAATTATGTAGTCTTTTCCTTTTCTACTTTTCATTACGGATTATCCAAGCATATACAAAAGCAAAGGGAACAGTAAAATACATGAACTGCTATGTACCCATTAGTCTTCTTCAATTCATGGCCAACCTTAACTCCCTCACCTTCGCACCCCAAATTATCATGCAGTTGTTTTAATCACTGTTTTCTTTTTTATTTTTTTTATTTTTTTGCGGTACTGGGGGTTGAACCCAGGGCCTCGCGCCTGCATGCTCTGCAAGTGCTGGACCACTGAGCTGCACCTCAGCCCTTTTTTTTTTTTTTTTTTTTTACTTTTTGAGACAGGGTCTCGCTAAATTACGCAGACTGCCTCTGGTCTCGAACTTGCGATCCTCCCACCTCCGCCTCCCGAGCCACTGGGATTACAGGCGTGTGCCACCACGCCCGGCTGTTTTCTTATTATTAAAAATAACTATAATATTAATTTAAAATTTTAGGAAAACAGACATAGCAAAGAAGCCACTCACATATAATCTTAATGCCCACGACCATCCATGATTTGAACTGTTTTCACTTGAACGTGGACAACTCGAGAATTTTACATGACCATAAATGAATTCTTTATTACTAAAGAAGAATTCTCTGGATTGTATGATTTTCTAATATTTTGCCCACTTTATATTAATAATTTCCATAAAGAATAGTAATAAATGCCTACTTCTGCACATTTAGGTGGCTTGTTTTTTAGGTATAAAAATCTTGCAATGAACTGTACATATAAATGTTTACATCTAATAACATACACTAGCAAATGCTAGACATGCTTCATACAGGGGGAAAAGTCTCCCAGGTGTGCACAATATAGCAGTGGATACAAGACAATGCCCAGGAGATCAAAAAAAGTAGCTCCTTTGGACAGGATGACTTGGCAAGAAACATTAACTAGGAACTCAAATCTTCATGAAAATAATAAAACCTACATCATTTCAATTAGAAATTCTTACCAAAAGGAAAACATTAGCAAAACACATTGCACTTGGGAAAATATTAACGACGCATTAACAAATCAGCCTCACAAGGAATTTTAAGTCTAGTGCCTGCAAAATTAACTTGTTCTCTATTGAGAACATACTAGGCGCTAAGTTCTAAAAAATAATATGAGAACTCAAAAATGTTATAAGCATTTTCCTAGAGAAATATAAGCAAATGTGATAAGCATTTTCCTAGAGAAAAGAACACAGGAGGGATCCATCTTCTTAGATGTCAATATATATACACAATTTATAGTAATGAAAGCAAAACCACTATGAAATTAGAATAGGAACAGACAAATTGATGAGAACAACACAGAAAGCCTTAAAAAAGGTGGGGGTGATAGACTGGGATGAAGCAGGTTCCTTGATATATGATAGAGGTAACAGCACAACCTGCTAGATGCTTAGTAAATGAGACTGATAGAAACCGCTATTGTCGTTGTTGTTACTGTTGTTAGGTGCTGTGAAGTCAGGTCCGCTTCATAGCAACCCACATAGGGTTTTCAATGGCTGATTGTTTCAGGATTGCTTCGAAAGTGGACTGCCACATCCTTTTCCCATGATGGCAATTAGCTTGCCATAAAAAATTTTAAACGTGAAACATACCTTTATTAAGGAGAAATAGTCCCTAAATAAGACAGAAGGTGAAAAAAATGGATAGAGCATAACAAAATTAAAGATTCTGGTCAACACAGGATTTAAAGAAAAAACCTGACAGGTCAAAAAATAAGACTCTGTCTGTGTGTGTGTGTGTGTGTGTGTGTGTGTGTGTGTGTGTGTGTGAGACAGAGATCGAGCCCCAAAGAAAAGATACTTGCAACATTTAAAATCCAACAAGAGATTAACATCTGGAATATACAAAAAGCTCCTATAAATTAAAGCAGAAAGACGGGAAAGGGATATAGAAAATCCTAACAGGAAAAGAGGCAAACAATATCTAAATGCCCACTTCACAAAAGAGGAAACCCCACACAGCTAACAAGCATATGACAGGAGAGTCAGGGGTATTAGTAACCTTCAGAACTGCAAATAAGAACAATAACGTGTTGCTTTGTGCCTGGATTGTTCCACCTGTTGCATCGGATTGGAAAAAATTTTAAAGTCAGAAAATAGCAAGTGCTAGCAAGAGTGTGAACCAGTACAGCCATCCCAGTGATAATCATCTAGCAGTACTCTGGGAAACCACGCAGATGCCCCAGAAAGGGGTCTATGGGAACAAGGGAGACATGCAGGGGCATAGGTAAGAAGGAGGAAAGATACAACAAATATTAAGTGAGAGACACTACACAGACAGATAATGATGGGGGGCCCGAAATGAGTTCTAACTCAAGTCTGAGCACCTGACTTGGCTATTGAGTCTGAACATACCAGGTACTTGCTCAATGCTGGGGTCCCAAGTAGCAAAGATCAAGTTTACATTCTAACATAGAAAACAATAAAAAGTAAACAAACATACTTAAGAGTACAGTAACTGCTTGTTGTTGTTAGGTACCCTCAAGTTGGGACCAACTCCTAGCGACCCAAAACACAATAGATGAAACACTTCCTGACACGGTGCCATGCTCAGCACGGTGTCAGTGCTTCTCTGCTATTCATAAGGTTTTCAATAACTGACTGTTGTTTGGGAGTGGGCTGCCAGGTCCTTCTCCTAAGCCTACAGCACCTGGTGTTCCCAGACGGTTCCCCACTCAAGTACTAACCAGTCCCAACCCTGCTTAGCTTACGAGATCTGATGGGATCGGATGTTTAAGTAGTACGGCTGCAGGCACAGTAACTGCTACAAAAGAAATAAAACAAGTGACTGTGACAGTAATGGAGAGAGGGGTTCTACTTTTCAGTAGAAGTCTTTGGTCACCAAGGAGAGGGAGGCTCTCAGAGATCTACAGAAAGAAAATTAATCAGGCATTCAGCAAACAGAATGAAGAGATCACGAAGTGCTGTATTCAAGGTCATCAAATACAAGGTCACCTTAGTACTACAGGTGAGCTGGTGTTCTAAAGATGACTTTCAGGTACTTCCTGTAATTTAACTCCCAAACTTCAAAACTTTGTCACATGAAGTGTGGACTACAAGGATTTCTGTGAGAGTCCAACATACTTTAACAAAAGAATTCAACCTTGGACGGGCAGAAGGAAGGGCAAGGCACCACAAATATGAATAGTTTATGTCTCTGAAAAATACGTTTCTGGAAAACCACTAGGATCCACAAACTTTCCCTTCATTCATTAAATACTGACAGAGTACTCATATATTGTTTTCCCAACACAGTAGCAGGAAGTGAGGATAAACATAAAAGTTTCTGTCCTTAAAGATTTTCCTTCAATTTTATAAGACTCAAGATTCTACTTATTTCATGTACTGATTTTTATGATCAAAAGCCAACCCTGTATGCTTGCAACCTGCCATGCACTGTTCTATGAGCTTCTACACGAGTTCATTTAATATTAACAACATAACACTGTATTATTTTCACTTTAGAGATGAAAAACAGAGGTTAAGAAACTTGTCTAAAGTCAAAAACTACTAAGGGCCAGGGCAGAAGCTCAAATCAACATCTTTCAACCTTCAAAGCATGTGTAAACAACTACACTATATTCCCCCTAGAATCTACTCAACTATTTTCAAAGTGTTCTCTAGACCAGCAGCATCACCACTAGCTTGGAACTTATCAGAACTGGAAGGACGCAGATTTACGGAATCAGACACTCCAGGGTAGAGGGCAACAACCTAAATTTTAACAAGCCATCCAGGTGACTTGGAGGCATACCAATGTTTGACAACCGTTTGTCTAAATTTTTCATCTTAAGCTTAACATCAAAGGTAAAATGATTACCATTTTGAAAACTCCAAAATTTAGAGTTTTTAATCCTATTTTGTTTGGTTTGGGGGTTTGTTTGTTTTTGAGACAGGGTCTTAGCACATAGCCCAAGGTGGCCTCAAACTCACTACATAAACCAGGCAGCTCTCAAACTCTGGTCCTCCTGCCTCAGGCTTCCAAGTACTGGGATTACAGGAATAAACTCCTACGCCAACCTCTTGTTAATCCTATTGTAAATGATTATAAGTAAATCAAAATAATGTTAATGCATTTCCTCACTGCCAACAGCATAGGAAACTTCTCTCCCAAACCTGACAAAATGCCTAGTCTGTATTCTGATCATACCACATACAAGAAGTACAATCCAGGCACATGCGCACGTACACGTGTACACACACACACACACACACACACACACACACACACACACACACACACACAGCTAACCCTCTGAACGACTGGGTTCACATCCAGGGATTCAAAGACTGTGGATCAAAAATATTCAGGAGAGCCAGGCATGGTGGCGCACGCCTGTAATCCCAGCGGCTCGGGAGGCAGAGACAGGAGGATTGCAAGTTCGAGACCAGAGTGTAACTTAGCGAGACCCTGTCTCAAAAAAGTAAAAAAAAAGAAAAAAAAACTGGGCTGGGGGTGCAGCTCAGTGGTCCAGCACTTGCAGAGCATGCAGGCGCAAGGCCCTGGGTTCAACCCCCAGTACCGCAAAAAAAAAAAAAAAAATCAAGAGAAAAACTGTGTACTGAACATGTACAGACTTTTCTCTTGCCATTATTCCCTAAATAGTAAGAATAACAACTAAGTACATAACATTTACGTTATATTAGGTACCTTTAAGTAATCTAGACATGATTTCAAGTACATAAGAGTGGCATTGGTTGTATGGAAATACTATTCCACTTTACCATTTTATACATGGGACTTGAGCATCCATCCTAGGATTTTTGTATATAAGGGGGTCTTGGAACCAAATCCCAGAGAGGTATCAAGGGATGACTCTGTACTCTGTGTGGGCCTCCCTAGGAACTGAGCTACATTCAAATTATGCAAAAACTTTTCAGAAGTTAAGTCAGAAGCCATATCAGGAAGAAAAAAATATATATATATATATTTTGAATATGAGCAGTAGAAGCTTGAAAAATCTTGGGCCATAACTCCATCACCCTTTTTATCCTGGGCTCAATTCCAAATTTTTACAACATCACTTCAACAAACTTCCATTTGCCAAAAAGAGAAGTCACAACCCTCATAAATATTTGATTCTCGAGCTTCAAATTGTTCTAAGTACACATAGAGAGGAACTGTCTTTCTAAGAGCATGTCAAGTCATGAATAAAGCTAATCAACACCTGATTATCCCTCAGACACTGTTAGAGTATACACTACAGCAAAAGGTACCAACTGACCCCTAAACCTTGCTACACTTGCCCTTCACAACATACTGCCTGACCCTTCTCTTTCCAAAGCCGTATCTAGACCACAGCCTTCTTTCCCCAGCTCAACTTCTCAATTTGAGCAGCCCACCTGGGTGTGCACTCAAGTTTGCCTATTACCAATTAGGCCAAAAAAAGAAAAAAAATAGAAGAAAAAGTCTGAGAAATAAGTATATTCAAGCACCTACCGTAGGCCCGTGGCATCCGATCCCATCAATCTCAGAAGCTAAACAGGGTCAGGCCTGGTTAGTACTTGGGTGGGAGACCGCCTGGGAATACCAGGAGCTGTCGGCTTGGGAGACAGACCTGGCAACCCACTCCCAAAAATCAATCCACCATTGAAAACCCTATGAACAGGAGAGAAGCACTGACAATACTGTTTCATCTGTTGTATGTAGGGTCGCTATGAGTCAGACACTGACTCGGTGGCACCTAACAACAACAAACCATAATTTAGAACCTAACTCTTTGAAGTTGTACATTTGCATATTCGACTCATTAATTTTATAAAGTTCAGGATTCTACTTACCATATTTCAAAAGTTAAAGCCAAGCACAGTGGCACCCACCTGTAATCCCAGCACCTATTAGGGCAGCTGAAGCAGGAGGAGGGTAAATTCGGGGCTTCGTCTCCAAAGAAAAACAAAAACTCTTGAAAACATACCTTGGAAGACTAAAGAGGAGCCAGGCCCAGTGGCACACACCTGTAATCCCAGCGACTCGGGAGGCAGAGGCAAGTGGATCGCAAATTCGAGACCAGAGGCAGTCTGTGTAATTTATCGAGACCCTGTCTCAAAAAGTAAGAAAAAAAAAAATGGGCTGGGGGTGCAGCTCAGTGGTACAGCACTTGCAAAGAGTGCAAGCTCGAGGCCCTGGGTCCAACCCCCAGTGCCCACCCCCCAAAAAAAAGAAAGAAAGAAGAAAGATTAAAGAGTACCTAACCCAAGTTTGGTCCACAAGAGAGCTATAAACCTGACTTAAAACACTCATTGACCTGATTAAGGTCTTTCAAAGGTGAAGCAAGCTCTGAGAAGCCAACACCAGGGAAACTTATAATTGCCTGGCCACCTACAACCACCCATCTTTCAATGCCCATATGCACCCACGGGCTGGTGATACTGCCAAGAACTACCTCCCTAGAAGGGATGGACCATATTTATTCCTCTCCTCCCAGATCACCATCCAATCCCCTGAGAACCAGGGGTGGTTCCAAGGAACTAATTATCATTGCTCTCCATACCACCCACAGTTCAGGGAACTGAAAGAAACATGCCCAATGCACACCAACCACTGACAGACCTCATGTAGAGTCCTCTCCTGCACTTTAAAGTTTCCCTCAAAACATCTCCCAAAATGCCAATCAACCCAGGCAGTCTATATGCTTCACAAACATTGCAATTTCTGTACCAAAAATGGGTAATGTTTTTTAAGCAAAGCAACAGCTGTTTTCCCCATTCAGTAATAATCAGTTAAAGAGCAACCCAATCAGTACAAGCCTGACTAATAGTGTCGATCATCAAAGGGAGGCTACTCCTTTCTCTTTCTTAACTAAAGCAAGCTGATAATGTTCTCCTAAAAAAAATAGATTGAGTGTTCAAGAAAAAAAAACTTTGCATGCCTAGAGATCTTTTTAAGTATCTGTTCATAGTAGGTAGTGAATAAGCCTGATACACATACCACTTCACTATTTCTTTTAAAGAGTCAGTAATCTAAGAAAACAAAGCACAAGAATATGCTCAAATAGCTCAGTCCCAGGTCATATGAGATTTAAACAAAACATACACCATTTAAAAAAACAAAAAAAAAGGAAAGTTCGAGTGTATGTCAACCAAGAACCAATAAATCTACACTCAGGTCTGGGTTCCTGACCACAAGGAGAACCAGGCCTGTGTAAGGGAAGCCCTGGGTATTACAAAATTGAGTTATGTCAAAATGAACCTGTAACATGCTACAGATGCCTGAGCCACAAAACAAAGGATTACTTCATAAGAAAAGTCCTATTCAGCAATTCATGAGACATTCCATGTTCTCCACAGAAAAATCTTTAACAAAACCTACCTACCTATCTGTCCATGATCCACATTGACCCCTAAACTCTCTTGCTTGAGTTATTTTAAGAAATTATGTTTACATTTTTAGCCCTTCTATAAATTTACAGTAAAAATTTCCCCAAACTCATAAGTCATGACCCAAATGTATCACACTCTTTATTTGTATTTGCCTTATGCATACTAATTATTTCAATTCAATTCACAAAAATAATACTAAAATCCACTGCTAAGCTAGAGATGCAAATATAACATTATCTAATATTCTCTTATTTGGAAAGCCCACACACACACTGCATTTAAAAATAGAGATTCTGACACAACACCTCCAAGTTTTACTTTGTTTTACCTATACGGAAAATTACTTTTCTGGTGAAACTCAAACTATCTTAGCATCTCAGGAGGAAAATAAAACCTAAAAGGCAATAATTTTTACTTCGAAATAATCATCTCTATCTCTGACTCTTGTACTGAGATAAAAGTTAGTATGCAGAAGCTTGCTTCACAGTGGAAATCTTACCTAAATCTCAGATTAAATCTGGGTAAAAAGTAAAGTAGGACCCACGTGTGATGATGCACACCTGTAATCCCAGCACCTGGGAGGCTGAGGCAGGAAGAATGCCAAAATTCAAGACCAGCCTGGGCCACCCAGTGAGACCCTGTCTCAAAAAGAATTTTTAAAATTAAAAAAGAAAGAGAAAGAAAGAATCAAGTGACTGCAGTACTATTCATTTCATCTCTAGAGCTTTCAGTTGGTGCACCTGTGAAATAGGCATGCCACGGACAACCTCCCTCAGCACAGTGAAGGATGCCACTCAAACTGACAGTGGGCTATGAGTTTCTCAATTAACAGGAACTGTCTTGTAGAATCTGAGTGGACCAGGACAAGAGCCATCACTGTGCCATTACTGCTAAAACTCCGTGACCTTCATTACTTCATTTGTGAACAAACAGAGCAGGCCAGAGCAAAGCTAGCAGCAATTCAGGGTACGTTTTTGTTAAGTCCATCCAATCATGTACTAAATTGTCTGAGACTTGTCTACAAAGTATTACCGCGTTGAGTTAGCAGGTGCATCCCTAAAGCCTAAAATCCAGAGACTGCTGTTAGGCTTTTTTACTTGAATGCTGTTGGTTAAAAAAAAAAAAAAAAAAAAAAAAATCAGAAAAAGAAAAAAAAAAATCACAATTCTACTCCCACCCATGGCAGAGTGACAGCAACCGGGTCCCACCCCCACAATCCTTTCAAACCTGCACAGGCACTCCTCACGAACATTCCTCCCTCTCATTCCTCTCTCACCCTTCCTTCTCCTTCAGCGCAGACAGAGGTGAGTCACTGCTGGGTCTACTAGTCACTGGATGAAAAAGCCCCCAAACAAGTTCAAGGGAAAGGCTACTTTTAATTTTTAAAAATAATAAATAAATGAGTAAATAACGTCAACATGTACATCGCACTGCCATGCGCCCGTCTCCAGAAACTGTAATTAACATGACCCGAGTAAAGACGCCTTTCTGGCTCGGGGGAAAGAAAAACAGTTTATCGCTACTTATCCCAGGTCCTTCTCCCCCTGGAGTCTGAGTGACTCAACTCTGCAGTTTCCCCGCCACCTGCACGTCTTCCCCGCCCTCCGCGCGGCTCGGGCGCCGCACTCCGAGTCCCGCCGGGTCCCCAAGGGTCCAGCCCGCAGCCGCCCCCGTCCTCCCTCCCCTCCCCCGCGCCCCGCGCCCGGCCCCGCCCCCACTTCCCCGTAAGGTGCAGCCGCCGACCGCCCCGCGGGCTCCCGACAGCGGAGGAGCCTCGAGGCCGGCCGGAGGCTCCCGGCGACCACGGCCCCGGCAGCAAGAGCAGCAAGGGGCGCCGACTCGGCCGCCCGCACCAAGCCCATTGCTCGGAAAGGCGCTGCAGTCCCCAGTGCCCTATTACCTGCTCTGGGCAGACGCGGTCCGCTGGAGGCACGCTGGCTCTGGCCCCTGTAGCCCCGGACCCAGAGGCAAGGAGGCGGCGACCCCGGCAGCCGCAAAGGACAATCAGGAGCCAGCGGCTCAGCTCCACCACGGCGGGCGCAGCACACACGAGCTCAGCGAGAGCCCGGCCCCCACAGCCAGCCCCGAGAGTAACTGACCCAGCCCCCTCCCGCGGAGGGGCGGGGACATGGGCAGAGGGGCGGGGAGGGGGCGGGGTCGCACCGCCCGCTGGGCGGGAGCGCCACAGACCTTTTATAAGAGACGTCTGCTGATAGGCTACAAGGGGAGGGGGCGTCTCTGACTTGAGGTCAGCCTCTCCAGAAGAACTCCCTCATTGGTTGGTAAGGGAAAACAAAGCAAGGCTCTGATTGGTGACAACACTGTAGCTCCTCCTCCTACCCGCAATCATCGCCAGCTCCCTACCCATTTGGTTCGCTTGCCCTTGGTTATTCAGTCCCAGGTGGCTGCAGAATAGGGTGTGCTTAAGGAGCAAACAGCCACCCTGTACCCCGGATACCAGGTTTCATTTGCCGGATACAAGCTTTCCGATCCTCTGCAAGTCTTTGATTTTCATGTGAATTTAGTGAGTAACGTCTAATCTGTAACATCGTATGGCTTTAGTGAGTTCTCAAGGGTATGTTAAAAAATGTTGCATAAGATTCACGGGGATATTGTCGTCATACAAGAAAAAAAGGCATTAAATGTTTTCACCTTTGGTGAGATTATACGTGACTTAATGCCTTTAGAAAAAAGTTTTTTTGAAAAAATAGCAAAATAAGGTGCAGAACAAAGTAAAGACAAACTTTGAGGCTAGGCAAGGGACTGGTTCTTACACAATATAAGAAAATATACTAGTGAATACATTCCTCATCTAAGGGCCACCAAAAAAAATGAACTAGTACTAGCTCCCTTCACCTCTCTTAATGAACTTTACACACGTGACCGAGGTACCCCCATATCCTTCCTGAATATTTATGCAACACATAATATAGATAGATCCTACATTGTAAACAGAACTATTATAGGAAAACTCCTGATAGGAAGAATTTAGAATCTAAAATACAAAATAAATAAAGCTTCATCCCGAAAAAAGAAAACTATAGAAAAATTCAGATATAAATTGAAAAGCTCAGCTAGTAGAAGGAATTATAAGAGAAGAATGTGACAAATTCATGATGTGCCTTGTTGTTGTTAGACGCCATCGAGTAGGTATCCAACTCATGGGGTTTTCAATGGCTGCTTCAGGATTGCTTTGGGAGTGGATTGCCAGGCCCTTCTCCCACTTTTGCAGTGCTGGGAATTGAACTCGGAACCTCAGAGACTGTAGCGCAGTGCTCTACCAACTGAGCCAGATCCCAGCCCCATGATATGCCTTAGACCTTGCAAATTAAAAGCTGAGGGAGGTGGGCAGAATTAAGGATCAATTGCCAATAGTTAATGTAATCCAAGCTCTCAGACAACTTCATTCAGGCCTGATGTCATTTTAGCCAGTTTAGAAGAGAGTGAAGCAAATCTTACCTAGGCACCACTCTAGAATAATTCTCTCTAGCAGCCTCGCCATTCTAATTATCCTTGTTATCCTCACGAAGTTCTAAAACAAGCTATTTGAACTTAAGCATTTCATCCAACAACTTCATGAATTCTGTAATAAAATAGTGAAAAAAATGGAGATTCACAAAAAACACACCTAGGGAAGGAAATGAATGCTAAGGTAAACAAACTTAAGAGAAAGTAAGGATTTAAAAAGTTGGTTCACAGAAAAAGGAAAAATCCTTTTTTCTCTTTTATTTCCTGAAAAAATGGTCCAGCTCTTTGAAGAACAGAGTAATCTCATAACCTAACAAAGAATGTTTACAGAACATTTATAATAAATGGGATCCTAAATAATCATCTGAAAATATGTATCTCAGAGCAGGGGTCATCAATTTTTTTGGCCCCAGGGCCTAGTTTCATGGAAAACAATATTTCCATTTCTCTGGGGTGGGAAGTGGTTTCAGGATGATTCAAGCACATTACATTTATTGTGTAAATACAGATGGAGCTTCACTGGCTTACCCACCACTCACACTGGTCCTGGTACAGCATCCATGGCACAGGGGTTGGGGACCCCTGTCTTAGAGTAATATCCTGGGCAAGTAACTTAGTATTGAGAACTAATTATTTTTTAATTGAGTAAGAAAAAAGAGGGATTTAGCATTCCCTAGTGTGAACAAATTGAAAAGAATACTCTCCAAGTGTTTCCTACAGTAAGGCCTAAAATTCTACCACTAACATTTTTGCTTTAGAATTCAGTAATTTAATATCTCTAAAACTATTATTCTGTTTATTTACTCAGCAAACATGAAATCAATATTAATCACTAAATATTAGGCACCTAACAACAACAACACCACTAGGCACTCAGAGCACAGCCTTGAACAAAACAGATTTGAACCTATTTTTATCAGTAGAGGATAGATAATGAACTTGTAAACAGATAAACTTGCAGGGAGGGATAAAAGCAAAAAAGGAAAGGAAAAAGTGTCCAAGAGGATGAGGAAGAGATTTTATTTAGGAAAGGGAGAAGGAAATGCTTTAAGGAGAAACGCTCTAAGAGTTGAGTTGCGAGGTAGGTGAGGAAACACTGAGTTGCAAAACTCCAGGTCAGAGGAAACACCCAAGGGCAATGGCCCTGAAGTGAGAAGAAAAGCAATGTGTTGGAGGAACAGAGGAGGAACAGAGGTGTGGGTAGACTAGCCTATAAAGGGAGTGGCATCAAACAGGTCAGAGAGGGCCAGGGCCATTGTAGGCAACAGTAAGAAGTTTGATAAGGGTAATGTTAAATTGCCAATGGTAGAGTAAAATCTCTATTTTTCCCTCGTTTTCACAGTCACCAGAGAAATGGACATTCATTCATTAAGCCAGTCCATCAGGCATAGATCTATGAAGAAGCTACTATTTGTCAGAGTTAGGTCTAGGGGTGTAACCATGAATAGGATGTAAACCCTGATGCATCTACAGACTACTACTACAGATGATGGAAAATTAAGGATGCTGTGGGCACAGAGTCTTGAAGGAGCCCAGAATATTATCCTGAAGGACATGAGGAATAAGCTGAAGAATGAGTCATAGTCATCGTAGTGAAGGAAATAGGGTTCTAGACCCAGAAAACATCATAGGAGCCTTGGGCACATGGCAAGGAGCATGGAATGGAATGCAAAGCTGTAGAAGCCATTGCATAAAAAGTCAACTTTCTAGCCTGATTGTAGTGACGCGCACCTATGGGCGCAGCAGCGTGGGAGGCTGAGGCAGGAGGATTGCTTGAGCCCAGGAGTTCAAGACCAGCCTGGGCAACATAGCAAGACTTTGTCTCAAGAGTAAACAAATAAATAAAAGCTAATTTTCCCCACATCACAAGCATTCCTGGGCCCAGAATGTTCAAACAAAAATCCAACCAGTAGCAACATTCTAAATGCGTAGGAGCCGAACATAAAAGGAGAAAAAGTCTGATTGTTGTTTCTTATCATTATGTCTTTGATTCCTTCAACAAAAGCATGGAAACAGTGAATGCTCATTTTTAACCATGACTTTCCTTTTAGGATAGTAATGGTTAACTATGTTCATCCTGTTTGAGCAGAATTAGAAAGCAGAGGTGAAGCCATTTGAGTAGCTATCTAGTTCCAGCTTTTCCTTCTGCCTCTTGGCATGGGTTTCTTTATCAGATGAACTTTCTACACTAGCAGTTATCTATGAGGAAGGAGAGGCTGCCCTCACTGTGGAGGGACAGAAACACAAAATGCTGGAAATGAGGAAGTGTCAAGGTATCTCAGTACATCCAGCTGATAGGGGCAGGGGAGTCAAAAGATGCAGCAAATAAACAAATTTTTATAAAGGAAAAATGCACTTGAAATGTATGGCACATGCTTCAAGGCCACTGAAAAGTACTCTCTGCACCTTAATAATAGAGGAATTGTAAAGTGAGAAGGGTGTCTTTTAGAACCCGAGAGTAAGACTAAGTCCTCAGGAGGGCCAAGAGCCAGGCCTGAAAAGCCATGAGGAACTCTGCTGTAGTTCTCTGTCTCCAAACCTAGTGTTCTCTCTACACTTCTGCTGTTTTCTCTTCTTCTGAAAACCAGCTTTCCTGGTTCCTGTGTCCATGTGTCAGAGTAAAGCTATTCCAGAGCCACACACAGGGACTGAATCAAGTGCTTTGATGCAGTCCTAAATTCTATGGAAACAAAATCCCATTGGCCCCCCCTCCCAACCTCAGCACCATCACCTATGTATCTGATCATGGGGGTGGTACCAACATGTCTTCCGGGGCCATCCCTGTGAATGAGCAGATTCCCCAGAGAAGAAGTCTGGGCAGGTTACCAGACATTCACTGCACCCCAATTTGGGGGGGTTTGTTTTGTTTTTTCATGTTGTTTCTTCTTTGGAGGGGGTTTGTTTTGCACTACTTGGGGGTTGAATCCAGGGTGCTTTACAAGAGCTCTCCCACTGAGCTGCACACCTCAGCCCATTTTTAATTTTTTATTTTGTGTCAGGGTCTCGCTAAATTACACAGGCTGCATCTGGCCTTGAACTCATGATCCTCCAGACTCCACTTCCCAAGTCGCTGGGATTATGGACACACGCTATTTTGTCTGGTTTGTACCCTACGTTTTCAATAGCTGGCTGGTAGGGCTCCATTGACTACTGAAGTCTTCACCTGTTACTTACACTAACGTGGGTACCCAGAGGCCAAAGCCAAAGGCTTGGATGGTGATTGCCAGTTTTTTCTGGAAACCTTTGCACTTCAGTTGGCTTCCAGCCACCCAGAACCCTCCTTGTCTCTTCTAGTTTCAAATGGCCATTCCCCTTTAGGTCTTCTCCCAGTTTCCCACTTCCTTGTCTGAAGTGTGCCTCTTAACCTCAGTTCATTTAACGAGCAAAAGCACCCACCGGGTGGGAGAGTGTGCATGAACAAGCCTACTCTTCCTGATTCAGTGAGACCCCAGCGTGGAACACCCGGGACTGAGGGAGGAAGGAGGCACCAGGTGGCCAACCTTTGTCTGCCATCATGAAGAGAGCTGTCCAGCCCCCTGAGCAATCCCATAACTTTTCTCAGGGCTCATAGGCAATAAAAGTCCTCTAGTTCATTTAAGCCCCTAAATACAGTTTTAATTTAGAAACTGAAATATGAATGCCAACATTTTGATCGGTATTTCCCATTTCATTCAAAGGTAGGCCTTGGGCTAGGCGTGTAGCTCCCTGGTAGTGCAGCTGCCTAGCATGCCATGTGTGAGGCCCGGGGCTCCAGCCCTCACACCACAAACCAGCATAAAACAACAAAAGTAAGCCTTTCTTCTGCCTGCAGCCATAGCCCTGTGGCATCTGATCCCGTCAGATCTCGGAAGCTAAGCAGGGTCGGGCCTGGTTAGTACCTGGATGGGAGACCGCCTGGAAAAACCAGAAGATGTAGGCTTGGGAGAAGGACCTGGCAACCCCCTCCCAAAAATCAATCTGCCATTGAAAACTCTATGAACAGCAGAGAAGTATTGACAATAGTGTTTCCCCTGTTGTACAGAGGGTCGCTATGAGTTGGATACCGACTCGACGGCACCTAACAAAAACAAACAAGCCTTTCTTCTACTTCCCAGCTAGGGTAAGGCTGTGTACACCCAGGAAGGGGAAAGGGCTCCATCTCTCTGTCCCCACACATCCTCCTTCCGATTCATAATGCAAGGAGGAGGAGGAAGAGGAGGGAGAGTCCAGGGCTGGCTGAGCTGCTCTCTTGAGTTTGGCCAATGATGACAAGAACTTACACTTCCCCTCTTGGGCATTTTTGCAAGTTCTTTCCTCCTCCGCCAAATTTATTTTTTTTATTTATTTATTTATTTATTTATTTATTTATAGACCCAGAACTAGAGATACAAAGGTCATATATCTTATTCTGTATTAATATGAAGTTAGGTTCACACTAAAGTCATGTTGTGATTTACCTTGTTGTTAGGTGCCGTGGAGTAGAGATCAACTCATAGCGACCCTATGTACAACAGAGGAAACACAGCCCAACACTGTGCCACGCCTAACACTACCGTCAGTGCTTCCGTATTCACACGTTCTTACAGACCCACACTTGAAACTTCTGACCTTACTTCTCAGGATCTAAGCAGTGTGATTTTCTCTGGCTCTCACTTCCCCTTAGGCTGATTCCCTGCAGGCCACTTTGTATAGATTTGCCTGTGCAGGGGGAGGGAACAGAGTTCCTTGGCCTCTCTGGATTTTCGTCCTCTGCAAGATTTAAATATCTCAGCCTGGCTATCTCTAATGAATGGCTCTCCCATGGTCCTCAAGGAACACTCAGACATACTTTCCTCCCATCCGAGAAGAAAGGCAGCCAGGCCCACTGCGGACTCCTTTTCTGCATTCTTTCTCCTCCAGCCCCACCCCACTGCTGCCTCCGGCCAAGGCTAGTAGACTCTCAGCTTTACATGGGCCAGGTCAATGTCAGACTCCCTGCCGCCATGGTTTGAATATGAACAGTGTCCCCCCAGAGGTCATGTGCTTTACCATTCAGTCCCCAGCTGGTGGCACTGTCCTGGGAGATTATGAAGCATTGAGGGGCAGTTCTTAGCTTTGAAGAAGTGATTCCCCTCCCGCCACAACCGGAGGCTTGGGTCTCTATTTCTGGTCCACCATGCCATGAGGTCATCTTTCATAGACCCGGCCGCTACCACCAACATGCCTGTCATGCTGCCATAATGGACTGATTCCCTAACTGTGAGCTACTGATAAACCTCTTCACCCATACATTTGTTTGTGTTGGTTTTTCTGCTACAGCAATGACAGCTGACTAATACACACTCCAAATTGCAGAGTGTTCAAATCAAGTTGCCCTCGTGGCCCTACTGATGCCGCCCTCTAAAGAGATTAAGGACAAGATCTTAAAGGACTAATTATGAGACTCATAGCATTTCTTCCTTCAAAGAAAATTCCTTAATTGATCCTGTTAGCAGGTAATAAGCAAGAAGAAAAGGAATAGATGGCTTCACAGCCAGCCAGGTCTGCTGGTTCATGCTCCCCTAATAATATCCTTACAAAAACAGCGTACTTGCTAGAAGGAAACAGAAAATTAAAATCAGTCCTCACTTCTACATTCATCAAGGAAGAATAATAAGACTGGTGAGACATAGACCACTGCAGCAACTGAAAATGGCATTTAGTGAATTCTGCTCTCTTATCAAGACCAATAGCTGACTAGATTTCTAACCCTTTGAAATGCCTGCCTCTGAGCCCAGTCCTTTGAAGACAGTAGGAATCCACTAACTCATTCTGGCCACGGGCCCCAGGGGTAAACATTTCTTTCCTTCCCCTGAAGGCTCCACTCCCACTATAAAGATCACAGCTGACCTTAGCTCAGGGTAAGCAGTAGCCCTTCACTACTGCATACCTTCACAACTCAAAAGTGTACTATCTTCTCTCTTTTATAAACTTAGTCTATACTCTGTGCTGATTTCTGTGTCTCATAAATTCTCTTATACAGGAAAACACAGACAAACCGAGATCTCTTGTTGCTAGGGAGGAGGAGGTAATCGCTGCTAGACCCCCCTGCCACCAGCCTCCAGACCCAAGGTCCAGACCTGCGCTTCCTTCTCCCGCCCACCTTCCTGCACCTCCTCGCTAACAATCCTTTCTTAATCTCTACTTCTCCTGCTTTGTATGATCCTATTTTGAGTGAATGAGTTTTCTCATGTCACCAAATGACTTTGAATATTTATTTCTTGTTTGGTCAACTTACTTTAGGATCTCATGTCTATTGTGCCTTGCTTCCTCAAGTCAAAACTTCGCTTGTATCATGTGTTATGAATATGAATCTATAAACACTGCTTTAGTTAATTAACACAGAGCACATAGGCTAAGAAAACTTGCTCTTTGTCAGAAATTTTGGTATTTGAGTATCATTGAGAATGGAACCCCCCATCTTGCCTGTGGGCATACTGACACAGGGCAGCAGCCTTGATTTCCAGCCCAGGAGCTGGCAGACCTTCCTTTAGTGTAGGGGTTTGAGGGGACACACCAGCCTTTTTTGTTGTTCAAAAACAGGCCTCACTATGTAGCCTAGGCTGTTCTGGAACTCACCATGTAGACTAGGCTGGCCTTGAGCCCACCATACTTCTGCTTCAGCCTCCCAAGTATTGGGATTATCGGCATGCACCACCACATCCAGCCATACTAGTTACCAAGGAAATAGCCTGGCTCTGTCCTTCAGGCCAGACTTCATGTTAATAAAAACATTACCGAACATATTAGGGGGAAATTGTAAGGAGCATTTACAAAGTGCCTTTACTGAAAAAGCATTGCAAATCCCCAAGAGGCATCTGAAGGTCTCCAGCTCTTAAACCCAAAATCCATTTGGATCGGGGAAGCTGTAATTGGAAAACATCTCTTTGACAAGGGACCACAAATAATGCCCTCTAGCGATGACAGAGAGCTTCCTGACCACACCCTGCAATACCAGAACTGAAAGACTGCTTCATTATGCCTACCTCTTTCCCCTGCCCCCAGCATATCCCCTGTTTAAACCTGAAGCTCATATAAGTTCTCCAAAGACTGAGTCACCTGTTCCCCTTCCCAGTGTGTGCATTGATTAAATCTCCTTTCTCTCTACACATACACATACACACACATACATACACACACACACACACACACACATACATTCACACACACATGGGCTGGGGGTTACGTCAGTTGGTAGAGTGCCACTCTGCACTCTCTGAGGCACTGGGTTTGATTCCCAGCATCACAAAAATGAGAGAAGGACCTGGCGGCCCACTCCCAAAACAATCCCAAAACAACAGCCATCAGTAACCCTATGAAAAACAGAAAAGCACTGATACAGTACCCGGCATGGCACAATGTTGGGGAGTATTTCATTTTGTTGGACATAGGGTCACTATGAGTTGGACCTGATTCAACAGAAACCAACAACAACATGTGTGTGTGTGTGTGTGTGTGTGTGTGTGTGTGTGTATGGGGCTGGGCACTCTGCAGTCTCTGAGGTCCCGAGTTCAATTCCCAGCACCGCAAAAATGGGAGAAGGATGTGGCAGCCCACTCCCAAGGCAATCCCGAAACAATCTGCCATTGAAAACCCTATGAGGGTCGCTATGAGTCCGACGCGACTCAACGGCACCTAACAACAACATAACGTGTGTGTGTGTGTGTGTATAGACACACACACATATACATATATACATACACACATACATATACACACATGTTATATACAGGTTATATATATATGTTATATATATAAATGTTAATAAAATACTACTCACAGTCTTGCTTTGTTTTGAGTGTATCACAAGATGATTTCCTTCAATTTTTTTCCATATTGGGGATTGAACCTAGGGTCTCACCGTGCTTTGCAAGCACTCTACCACTGAGCTGCAACCCTAGCCCATGTTTAATTTTTTTATCTTGAGACAGGGTCTCTCTAAGTTGTGCAGGTTGCCTCTGGGCTCCAACTTGGTGCTCCTGCTTCCAGCTCCCAAGTCGAGTCCCTTCTCCTAGCTCTTATTTCCTTCAAATTTTATCTAAACTCCACCTTTCGCCTAAGTCCTACAAAATACTCTGTGTCTTCCTTTGGTGAGGACCCCTATGGGTCCCTTGTCACATTCTCCCTTGTTACAAGTTCATAAACCCAACCAAGTTTGGCCACAGGTTTGTCTCTGGTGGGGTTTGGCTGTTGGGCTTTATCATTAATGGCCAGTTCTTCCCGGCTCAAGCTGTACACCCCCACTTTCCCAGGTCGTAGCTGCAGATCTCTTGCTGCATCCAGCCACACAAATTCATCACTGCTAATGTACCATCACCAGAGGCATCCAGAATCCTGCAACTATGATTACAGAACATGCAAAACACCCCAAACATATGCATGTGCAGGAATAAGAACATATATACAAAAGATAAAACTAGTGATTGCCTTAGACTGTTATTTGCCAGGGTATTAAAATTACCCAGAGGGCTTTTCCAAAGGACAGATGCCATGACATATGAATGCAATTGTTCCTACCATTCTCTCCCCAAATGTACATTCCTGGCTCTACCTCAGCACAGCAGGGCACCTGTAAATGAGGGCAGAATACTCTCAGGTATGTTCAGGAGGAGATTAGAACCTCTACTTTATTCCTCACTAATCTGATAGATCCCTTTATCAAAATTTTAAGTCTCTGGGGTTTGGGGATGTAGCTCACTGGTAAAGCACCTGCCAAGGAAGGAAGGAAGGAGAAAAAGAAAACTCTAACTTTGAAGCATTTGCCAATGTCTAGAAATCTATAAATTAGAAATGGTTTTGAGTAGCTTCAAAACACTCTTCATATGCATAATATTTGAAATTGAGATCAGAAAGTAAGTGTTTTAAGTGCATTTGTTTTTAAAAAATAATCAAAATTCCTTCTGGCATGAGGATAAATTGAGACTCCTTACACACAATACTGAAAATCAGTCTCCTCAGTTGTCAGCCACACTCATTATGTAAGAAGAAACCCAAAAAACCAGAACCACCTCCACTTTATAACCGGTGCAGTAAGCAATTTACATTCATAAAGAAGAGCATTGATAGAAAAGTTGAGAAAAAGCGTGTAGACAGTGAGATATGTGAGGAGGAGTTGAAGTTTAATTAAGCTCCAGCATCTCTGTTACCACGTTCAGGTCCCAAGGGATCGCCGCAAGCAAGGTTACACTTACACTACTTCAGTTACCCCAGAAACGACTCTGCACCATCATTAATTAATTTGTGCTGACCTGGAAAACAGAAGTTTCCTCATTTGTCCTCTTGAAAACTGAGTACATGATTGTTCCACAGGGAGGACTGGGAGCCAAGTAAGAAGGGCCATAGCAAAATAACCATAAAGCTTACACGGCAGGAAGAACAGTGTGAGAATGTGCCCACGGGAGGATGTTCAGCAAAGATGTTACTTTAGAAGGTGGGACTCTTGGCCAAGCGCGGTGGCACATACCTACAATCTCAGTGACTCAGGAGGCAGAGGCAGGAGGATTGCAAGTTCGAGACCAGCGGCAGCCTGCCTAATTTAGCAAGACCCTGTCTCAAAAAGAGAAAAAAAAGGGGGGGCGGGGCTGGGGGGTACAGCTCAGTGGTCCAGCATTTGCAAAGCATGCAAGTGCAAGGCCCTGGGTTCAACCCTTAGTACTGCAAAAAAAAGGAGGAGGAGGAGGAGGAGGAGGAGGAAGAAGAAGAGAAGAAGAAGTAGAAGGAGAAGAAGAAGAAGAAGAAGAAGAAGAAGAAGAAGAAGGAGAAGGTGGGACTCTTGCTAAATTGCTCCAATTTTCTTGACCTGTAGCTTTCTCCTACCACCTTTGTTTAAAAAACAAAAAAAATCCCTTTTCCCAGTTATATGGGCAGGAAACAAATGAACTTAATAGGTAAGTCTCTGATATGTATGAGTCTAAGTTCTAAGATTTTTAAAAACATAACACCATGTAACCAAAAAGATGTGTAGAGTCATATCCCATAGGAACAAACTGAAGAATGCAAGAGATACATGACCCAGCTAAAGAATTGACTAAAGAGGTCAATGTCAGCAGGGTGCTGTGGCGCATGCCTGTGATCCCAGCAACTTAGGGGGCTGAGGCAGGAGAACCGTGAGTTCAAGGTCAGAGGCAGCCTGTGTAATTTAGCAAGACTCTGACTCAAGATAAAAATTAAAAAGGGGCTATGGGTGCAGCTCAGGGGTAGAGCACTTGCCTAGCACGTGTGAGGCCCTGGGTTCAACCCCCAGTGCTGCAAATACATAAAGAGGCTAACCTTCCCACAGAGAAGAACAATTTATGATATTCATAATTTAAGGTTCTCGTTTGTGCTCTGTAAAGTCAGATAATAACTTCGTAAACTAAGAACACCTGTGCTGTTCAGAATGCCAAATGATTTCCTCACTATTAGATTTATCCAAGATTCCATCCACATTGTTATGTGTTGATTCTTCATCTTACTTAAGTCATAATGACTGCCAGTCATTTAATAAACATTTATTGAGCACCTACTCTGAGCCAAGATTAAAGGAAAAGAAAACAAACATGTTTAAGGCAAAACTCATGTTTAAGGCAAAGCCTCTGTGAATTCTGATTTGGGAATTTGCAATCATTGCCCAAACCCCTGTTCATCTCCAGTGGAATATAAGGATTACAGAAGGAAATGAAGTGGGGAATCTAGCAGAAAACAAAGGGGCATAAGGCAAGTGGTTAATAGGTAAGATTAATGGCACTACCTCCTGGAGCAGGCTTGATGAAAAAGGTGGTATTGCAGAAGTTCCAGCATCTGTGTATGAAATGGGATCAAAAGACACGATGAATGTTTAAAAATTTACAGTAAAAAAGCGTTGCCATTGGTCCCCCTGAAAATACTACTCCTGACTTCAACACACTTATCCCATCATTCTTGCCACTTTCTAAAGCAATTCTGGAAGTCTTCTTTCATGAGTGTCTTTAACTGCATTGTCATGCCTGCCTCGATGTCCTGAACCAATTCAAAACGTTAACCTTTCACAGTCATTTGGACTTTGGGGAAGAATCAGAATTCCCACTGTGCCAGATCTGGTGAATAAGGTGGAAAAGGACACACTATAATGTTATTTGACAGAAATTGCTGTGTGCCAGCTGTGATGTATGACCAGGAATATTGTCATGATGGAAGATGAAACTACTTGCAATCTGCTTCAGAAAGTGGCAGGAACAATGGGATGAATGTGTTCAAAGCCATGGGGAGTATTTTGAGGGAGATTAATGGCCATTTGTCTTTTACTGTAAGAAAATTTTAAAATTTAAACAGTTCAACCCGTATCTTTTGATCACGTTATATATTCATCAAAGGCAGCAAATCTAGAATGAGGTCCAGATAATTCCGAGAAAGTTAAAAACTGTCTAAGAATCTCCAAAGGAGAGGCATGTACGGTGAGGTTTGAGCCCTGAATAACAATCCTAGTTCATTTAGATGCCGAAGCCCATCTTCGTGACTTTGTGTGTGACTTTGGCTATTTCATTTATCTCTCTGAGGCTGGCTCCTTATCAATAATATATATAGTGATTCCTCTGTCCAAGAAGTCACCAACAGATGCTCCTTAGGGTGAGCACAAAGTTTGTAGAAATTGGAATTAGTTGCCAACACTTCAAAATCAGATTTCATGTAAAAGTCCAACCTACCAGCTTCTACTTTTAACAGAAGGAAGGTATGGAAGGCTGACCTATGATCCCTCATGGTAGCATTTGCAAGCAGCAGAGATGTGGGCCCTGTAGAGCTGGTGTGTGCTTTGCAGTGTGCTACGTGCTAAGCTCCACCTAGAGTTCTCATCCTCCCTGCTGCCTACTTGCTCACTGTAGTGTCAGAGTTTGCATCTCCTGAACTGGATCATTTTTAAGAGCTTGTTGTGGTTGCTGAAAGCTGCAGGAATGATATCAAATTAATATGAATGTATACATGTTAATTTATATTTAATTTAATTATTTATTTATATTAATTTATGTTAATTTGAAATATATATTTGCAGGGAGAAGGCAAAAGAATTCCAAATAATCTGTGCAAATAGCTATGCAAATATTCATCCCTCGGCAAGGTAGAGCATACCTGTCTACCCCTTAACTATGAACTGGATATAGTGCTCTCCTTCCAAAAGTAAAGTATGGGAAAGGGAGAAGGGGACAATGAATTTGCCTTGGAGAAACCTGACTGACATTATCAGCCAGGTGATCAAGGCCAATGTCAACAGTGATGATAAGAAGTGTTACCAGTAGGTATGGTCTTCCCCCTCCCCCAGGGCTAATCATGAGAAAAACATCAAACAAATCACAGGAGAGGACCATGCTACAAAATACCTGACCGGACTCCTCAAAATTGTCAAATTCTGTAATCCCAGTGGCTAGGGAGGCGGAGGCAGGAGGATCGCAAATTTGAGACCAGAGGCAGTCTGCATAATTTAGCAAAATCCTGTCTCAAAAAGTAAAAAAATGGGCTGGGGGTACAGCTCAGTGGACCAGCACTTGCAGAGCATGCAAGCACAAGGCCCTGGGTTCAACCTCCAGAACAACAACAACAAAAAAATTGTCAAGTTCATCAAAAACAAGGAAAGTCTGAGACTGTCATAGGCAGGAGACTGAGACATTTAACAAGTAAATATAATGTAGATGAGAACCTAGAAAGGAAAAAGGACGTCATATAGAATCTGAGGAAAACCAAGTAATGTATGGACTTCAGTTAATGACAACATATCAACATTGATTCATTAATAGTAACAAATGTGCCATATTGTTCTTGTTGTTGTTAGGTACTGTCAAGTCAATATCTGACTCATAGAGACCCTATGTACAACAGATGAAACAGTATTGTTACTGCTTCTCTGCTATTCATAGCGTTTTCAATGGCTGATTGTTTTTTGGGAATGGGTTGCCAGGTCCTTCTCCCACGCCTGTAGCACCTGGTATTCCCAGGTGGTCTCCCATCCAAGTACTAACCAGGTCTGTCCCTGCTTAGCTTCCAAGATCTGACAGGATCGGACGCCACAGTGGTACAGCTGTAGGCAAATGCACCATACTAATCTGTTTATAAGGTAAGGTAGGTGCAGTTAGATATATGGGAACCTACTGCACTAGCTTATCAATTTTTCTGTGAATCTAAAATTGTTCTAAAAAATAGAGTTGATTGAGCCGGGCTCAGTGGTGCACGCCCCAGTGGCTCAAGAGGCGGAGGCAGGAGGATCGCAAGTTCAAGACCAGAGGCAGTCTGCATAACTTAGGGAGACCCTGCCTCAAAAAAAGTTTTAAAAAAATGGGCTGGGGTTGCAGCTCAGTGGTCTAGCACTCGCAAAGCATGCAAACGCGAGGTCCTGGGTTCAACCCTCAGTACCGCAAAAAAGAAAAAAAATAGAGTTGATTTTTGTTGTTGTTGTTGTTGTTTGTGGTACTAAAGCATTGAACCCTTCAAGGCCTTGCACATACTAAGCAAGTACTCCACCACTGAGTGCCACCCCCAGTCCCATTTTTATTTTTTTATTTTAAGAAAGGGTCTCCCTAAGTTGTGCAGGCCTCAAACTTGCAATCCTCCTGCCTCAGCCACTGAGTCACTGGGATTATATATGTGCACTATGGCAGCTGGTCTTAGAGCTGATTTTTAAAAGAATATTTGTATGCATGTATACCAAGAGTGAGCTGGGGTTTAGATCAGTGGATAGAGCACTGCTATGAACTTTCTGAGGACCTGGGTTTGATCCCCACAAAAATGGGAAAGGATGTGGCAATCCATTTCCAAAGCAATCTAGAAACAATCAGCCATTGAAAACCCTATTAAGGTCACTATGAGTCAGACACAACTAGACGGCATCTAACAACAACAACAACATACCAACAGTGCCCAAAAAATGCGTACATACTTTAAGTGATGCTATCTATGTATTACTTTTCAAAGTTGAATTGAATTATAGTAGCAATGTATAGCATGACACTCACTCAAAAGATGGCATTAAATACTAGCACCGCCATGAGACAGGCAGGGCAGTGAAAGAAGTTTTTGTCCTGAGATTCATATACACTTTGGGGACACTATCTGTATATATATGAAGGATACTGAAGCATCTCAAGGATTCAATGGCAGGTTTGGACACTCAAGACAGGAGTAGACAAAGTCAGGTCTGTGAGGGTCATCTTCCCTCTACCATGTGCCTTTGATGTCACACAACTCCATCATCCCCCAGGCTTTGTGTCTGTCCCTTCCATGTTTCTAGTCTCTCAAAGAGAAAAGTTCATTGCTTCATCCTGGGAAGGAGTCAAAGCCAGGGTCTCTTAATCATGCCCAGGGTTTTGTGGTGTGATCATGGCACCTGTACTCAAGCCTATGTTTGGATGGCCATTTTCATAAAAGGGGAAGACCTGTGAGCCAAAAAGGTGGGGAGAAGATGAAGTAAGCATGCCTGTGATCTCTGCAACTTGGGAGGCTGAGGCAGGAGGATCTCAAATTCAAGGCCAGAAGTGCCTTGAGCAACTTAGTGAGATCCTGTCTCAAAGTAAAAAATAAAAATGGGACTGCAGGTACAGCTGAGTGGTATAGCACTCGCCTAGCATGCACCAGGCCCTGGGTTCAACTCCTCTACTACTGAAGAAAAACAGATGAAAAAGGAGGAGGAGAAGGAGGAAGGGGAGGAGGAGAAGGAGAAGAAGAAGGAGAAGAAGGAGAAAGAAAAAAATAAATAAAAGAAAAGAAAAAAGAAAAAGAAAAGAGCTTTGATTTGGAGATATCAATTTTCTGAAGCCTGCAGCCGTACCAATGTGGCATCCGATCCCATCAGATCTCAGAAGCTAAGCAGGGTCAGGCCTGGTTAGTACTTGGATGGGAAACTGATTGGGAATACCAGATACTGTAGGCTTGGGAGAAGGACCTGGCAACCCACTAACACACACTCAAACAAACAATCAGCCATTGAAAACCCTATGAACAGCAGACAAGCACTGACAATAGTTTTTTGCCTGTTGTACATAGAGTCATTGTGAGTCAGACACCGACTGAATGGCACCTAACAACAACAATAAAATTATTTTCTGTAGAAATCAGTTTAGTACTCATGCCAACTCTTGCGACTTCTAACCATGTTGTTGTTGTTGTTGTTAGGTGCCGTCAAGTCAGTATCCGACTCATAGCAACCCTCATAGGGTTTTCAATGGCTGAGTGCTTCGGGATTGCCTTGGGAGTGGATTGCCAGGCCCGTCTCCCATTTTTGTGGTGCTGGGAATTGAACTCGGGACCTCAGAGACTGCAGTGCAGTGCTCTACCAACTAAGCTAAATCCCAGCCCCTCTAACCATAGTTTCTTTTATTTAAAAAAAAAAAAAAAATTAAAGGGACAGCCTAAAGTTCTCATCATCATAGAAACCACGGAGGTTTTGCTACATTAATCTAGGAAGGGAGACAAGTGAGATGCAGACCAGATAGGAAAAGCATGAGACAGTTAATGACTTAGGGACACCACCACCCCTGACCTCTTCTACCCAAGGCATTTGGTGCCTAGAGACAAATTTAAAAAGATGCCCTTTTTCAAGATGCTTCACTTCCTTTTGTTGGAAAATTGTTATAATATAGTGCTTAGATTAGAATGAGACACTTCGCTGACCTCTAGGTGGAGTTTGTCATAATAAAAATACAAATATCTACTGGGATTAATGGCCCAGGCCTATAATCCAAGCACTCAGAAGACTGAAGCAGGAGGATCATGAATTCAAGACTCACCTGGGATACCTAGAGAGGTCCAGCCCCACCTGGGCTACTTAGCAAGACTATGCTTCAAAAAATCAAACAACAAAAAAATCAAAAATAAAATCAACACAACAAAGTAAACCAAATGTGTGATGGCTATGAGGTGACCAAGGTGCCCTGGGTAGACTACAACCTGCACCACTTTATGCTGCCACGCAGGTGCCACTGTGTAGTACTAGCATGCCTCATCTCTTTAGAATCTTGACAACTGCTAGTGTACTTTCAGGCCTCGCTATATATAATTCTCCCAACAGAGTGGGCATTCCAATGAGCTTGGGTAATCATTATTTTGTTTACCTTGGATTGCAATAAAGAACCCAACTCCGGGACCAATTCTATAATCGCAATTTCCTCAGCCATAATACAGGGGATAACATCATCCATCACCCAGGGAGGTTCCAGTCGCTAAATGAGGGGACATATCAAAGCACTGAGCACATACCAGAGAGATAAGGAGGCCTCCATCAGGGCTTGGTTCTTCTTCCTTCCCTGCATAACCTGGGGGCTCATCAGAGCACCTCAGGACTCTGTTGAAAGGCCAGAGGATTACTCTTATGAAAATACTCTTAGATATGTAGCCTTGAGTTTCTGTGTGCAAGAAGTTAGAAAGCTTTTTACTTGCCTAAGAGAAGCCAACACCAAATATCACACAGCCTCCGTAGATGGTATTGTTTTCTCTTCACAAATTATATCACAAGAAGTACTTTATAACTTCTACTTAGTAAAGAATGAATTTTTACATGTAATATGATGAAGCTTTAGAAATCAATGTCAAACACTTTTTTTTAACTTTGGAAGCTATTTGCTTGCATAATCTACCTAAAGTGAGACTATATCTTAAGGCAGCTGTGTGATGGGCTACACTGGTTACACCGAAATAAATTTAAGATATAAATTCAGAGGGGATATTTAAATATTGAAAATTGAAAAATACCATTTATAAAAATATGCATTTTATCCTTTCAAAGTACTCTTCTGGTGTCCTTGGTTGCCTCAGGAAGGGAAACTGCTCTGGTTAAGGCACCACAGGAGATCCTCTGGTTACATCTTCCAATCACATGTAGGACACCTTGATGTAAAGGGGTCAGTTAGCATCTCTACAGAAGAAAAGAGAGAGATTAACATGAATCAAAGGAGAAGAAGCCAGTCAGGGGACAGAGATACGTAGACTGAGAAGGTTCCCAGTGTGAGGCATCACCCTGCCACTGGACTCCCTCCAGCCATGAGCGGGAACCAGCCACCAAAGACCCGTTGTCCTGTGAGGGGGAGCCAAGCACCCAAGAGCCGCACCGCCCGGAAAGGCTTGTGCCCACAGCTGCTCTGAAAAGCCTTGAGAAAGGCAGGCTCAGAGGCTTCTGCCCACGGCAGCTCCTTGCTTCTTTTCTTCCCAATGAAGACTCTGAGTGCTCTGCTCCAACAGCTCTTTATTGTTTCCTTGTCTGTCTCAGTGGATGGAATGGACCCAGACTGCTCCATGCACCACCCTTATATACTCTTCTGGGGCAAGCCGGGAACCAATCCGAGGCAGTCACCCCATATGGGTTTCAGCCAATCAGAAGGGATATTCAGATTTGGTTTTGTAAAAGTAGCCAATCAGGGGTGGTTCCCAAATGGTCCATTCAGGAGCCATTCAGGGGTTTGGAAACAGCCAATCGGTGTCAAGGGGACTGAGGTAAGAGATTAGATGCCAGTACCATCTTGGGGAGTTCGACAACCCTGAGTTCCTGGATATAGGGCAAAGGTAACTGCCTGGGGAACAAGCATCAGTACCCCAAGGGGCCTAGATAGGCCCCAGGGCAAACTGCCTCTTTAGGCAGTGCCCTATACTCAGAAGGCAGGGGTTCCTTCTGGGGTTCATCACGGATAACATCTCCAAGGTAATCGTGAACTGTATGTTTGGAGGAATATAAAGATACCAGCTGGAAGAAAAGATTTCTGTAGAGAAGAGATAGACTACCATGGGATGACCTAGATTGCCAGGATAAGAAATTGGGACCTGACCCTAAGACCAACAGGAATTGCTGAAGAGTTTTTAGCTTGAGAAAAATATGTTACTTTAGGAAAATTAATCTGGTCTGTCTGTCAGGTACCATCGAGTTGGGTCTGGCTCATAGCAACCCTCCGTACAACAGAATGAAAAAGGCACTATATCTGACAGTGTTTCTATGCTATCCATACGGTTTTCAATGGCTAATTATTTCAGGAGTGGGCTGCTGGCTCCTTCTCCCATTTTTGCAGTGCTAAGGATCACACCCAGGGCCTCAGAGTACACAGAGCATGGACTCTACAAACTGAGCTAAATCCCAGCCCCAATGAAGCTGGTAGGGAGGAAGAAAGGTTGTTTCAAAGTAAAATAATTTCAGTTATTTTTATTTTATTCTTTACAACAAAAATGAGAAGACCATAATAATAAGCCCTCTTAAGAAAAAGAAACCTCCAGATATGATGATGCACATCTGTAATCCCAGCACTCAGGAAGCTAAAGTGAGAGGATTGACATGAGTTTGAAGCCAGCCTGGGCTACATAGTGAGTTCTAGGCCAGCCTGGGCTACACAGCAAGACTCTGTCTCAAACAAGAATAAAATAAAAATAAGAAAGAAAGAAAAGAAGAGAAAAGAAAAAAGAAAGAAAGAAAGAAAGAAGGAAGGAAAGAAACTATTGAAAAAAAAAGCTATTGCATTATTAACTACTTAGCAAGCGTGCAAGGCAGTCATGTAGAAACCACTGCACATTTTTTCACATCCATTTTGCCTTCCATGGCCTTGGTTATTCAGTGTGGGTCCCAAATCTTTGGGTTTCACAATCATTGATGTTGAATTGTATGTTTTTACTAGTTGATAATAATTACATAAATAAATAAGTTAACATCATGTTAAATAGCAATAATAGCAAGGCTCATTAAGTATTTTAGCTGGATTATTTCATGCAGTCCCCATAAGAAACCTCATAGAATATATATTACTATCCTTATTTTACATATGAAAAAACTGAGGTCAGAGTGATTATGTTAAATGCCCAAATTTAGATGATTAATAATTGGCCAAGCTAGGAATCAAATCTGTCTGCCCCATGTCAAAGTCAAAACCTTCAGCTGTTATTCTAAACCTTCAGGCAAGGTTTCCTTTGTAGAAATGTTTTTTAGATTAAACTATGACTGTTAGCCATTACTTGTTTTTATAGATGTGTGTGTGTGTGTTTAATTGTGTATATACTCACAGAAGATAAAAATCTGCTGTTCTGAGAAACTGAGAGAGACAATGAATGCATTTTATACTATTTCAGGACCATAGGACAAAAGGTGTCACAGAGCCAGGAAGAGAACAACCTTCCATCTTCTATAAGCAGCTCTGCACTCCAGGACTTGGGAGCAACTTAGCAGTCAGTGACACTGGTGAGGAGAAGTAGAAGTGATAGAGAAAGTACCAGAAAGTACCAGTGGAGACTCTGTGTTGACCTAAGCAGATGGATGTGGTCATGTAAAACCTGGATGTCTTCTGGCCCCTATGTCTATGTAGTATTAAAATAAACACTCAGTCAGAGGCTTACAAGTTATTAAATTTTCTCTTGTTTCTCTAAACAAAAAATGGTTATAACCCTGACAGATGGGGGGTTGGTGAGAAGGAGAAGGTTTGCACAGCAAAGTTTGAATAACCCTCTCCAAACCCATTTGTAATATCCACTCTCCATAAACGTGGCGTCAGTCCCCAATCTCTTCTCTCCTCTCTCTCTCTCTCTCTCTCACACACACACACACACACACACACACACACACACACACACATACACACACTTTCAGCTGTCACTGATGTCCAGCCCTTGGTAAATATATATATATATATATATATATATATATATATATATATATATATATTTTATTAAGGAAAGGAATTTTTTCTCTTTTGTTCATTGTGCATCCCCAGGATGTAAAATGTGCATGGCACATAGTAGCTTCTTAATATATATCTGTTTACTGACTGCCTGGATCATTAAGTGAGGACACCAGGACTTGCAGAGGTGACATATGATACTCTCAGTCAGTAGCACTGAAGTCATCAAGCTGGGTCAGTGTGGATATATATATATTTTATTAAGGAAAGGAATTTTTTCTCTTTTGTTCATTGTGCAGCCCCAGGATGTAAAATGTGCATATATATATATCCCTGCAGCCATCTGTACCACTGGGGTTGGGCCTGGTTAGTACTTGGATGGGAGACCGCCTAGGAAAACCAGGTGCTATAGGCTTGAGAGAAAGACCCAGCAACCCACTCCCAAAAATCAATCCACCATTGAAAACCCTATGAACAGCAGAGAGACAATAACAATACTGTTTCACCTATTGCACTACGACCCTATGTACATAGGGTCATTATGAGTTGGACACCAACACGACAGCACCTAACAACAACAACATACATATATATTTTTTTTATTAGAATGAATGCCTGCAGCCATATCACTGTGGCATCCAACCCCACCAGATCTCAGAAGCTAAGCAAGATCAGGCCTGGTTAGTACTTGGATAGGAGACTGCCTGGCAACACCAGGTGCTGCAGCCTTGGGAGAAGGACCCAACAGCCCATTCCCAAAAAACAATCTGCCATTGAAAACCCTGTGAATAGCAGAGAAGCACCGACAATAGTGTTTTTCCTGTTGTACATAGGGTCACTATGAGTCAGACACTGACTTGACAACACCTAACAATTGGGATGGTAATATACCATTTACCTCTTAGGTTATTAACAAGCCTAGATGAGATAATAATAATAATAGCTCCTATGGACTGAATGTTTGTGTCCCCTCCAAATTCATATGTTGATATTTTATCCCTCAAGGACATAGTTTCAGGACATGGGGCCTTTTGGGAGATGATTAGGTCATAAGGACAAAGTCCTCACAAATAGGATTAATGCCCTTATACAAGAGGCCTCTGGCTGGGATTTAGCTCAGTCGGTAGAGTACCGCTCTGCAGTCTCTGAGAACCCGGGTTTGATTCCCAGCACTGCAAAAATGGGAGAAGGACATGGTAATCCACTCCCAAGGCAATCCCCAAAACCCTATGAGGGTCATTATGAGGTGGACACGACTTGACGGCACCTAACAACAAGAACAACAAGAGGCCCCAAAGGACTGCCTTGCCCCTTCTACCATGTGAGGACACTACAAGAAGGTGCCACCTATGAGCCAGGAGACAGACCCTCCCTAGACACTAAATCAACCGGCATCTTGACCTCAGATGTTTCAGCCTCCAGAACTTTCAGAAATAAAATTTTGTTGTTGATAAGCCACCTTGTTGTTGTTAGGTGCCATCGAGTCAGGTCCAATTCATAGCAACCCTCATAGAGTTTTCAATGGGTGATTGTTTCAAGATTGCTTCGGAAGTCCTTCTCCCGTTTTTGCGGTGCTGGGAATTGAACCTGGGTCCTCAGAGGGAGAGGAGCAGCACTCTACCCACTGAGCTAAACCCCAGCCCCTAAGCTATTTAGTTTATGGTACTTTGTTATTTTGCACCATGAAAGGACAACAGCAAACATCTTATGTGTCTAGAATAATTGCAGGTACTTGGCACATGTTTTAACTCAAAGGCTGTTTTTTCTGTGCGATAGTCTTCTTTTGGTAATTCAGTGACACTTCTTAACCCCTTCTCAGAATAAGGACTTTAAATGCATTAAAAAAAAAAAAATATATATATATATATATATGTATATGTGTGTGTGTGTGTGTGTATATATATATATATATATATATATATATATCTGAAAACAAGGAAAACAAAGTTTCCTGAATGGATACCAAAATGATAAAGAGTAATATGACAATAAAGGTGCTTCTTTTTGAATGTATTAAATAATAAAATCTAGTGACAGGTTTAATTCATTTTTCCCCCTCAAGTCCACAAGTAGCCAGATCTGTGTCCACTGGTTGTAGACACTTGTGTTAATCTAATTCTCACTTTAGCCCTATGAGGGAGGTATCATTATTATCTCCTTTTTTACAGAAGAGGAAACTGAGGCACATAGTGGTTCATTGACATGCCCAGGATTATAAACAATGGAACTGAGATCCAAACTAATAGTCTGGCTCCAAAGCCTGTTCTTAACCACCAGATGGTACGTGGCTCAGCACAGAGCTTGCCTCCCACCCAGGTCCACAACATTAGCTAGAGGTTGAAAGTATCATAATAGGTAGTAGAAGCCTTAGTAATAGAAGAAATCGGGGAAATGAGGAATGGTTTCTACTAATATTAAGAACATCCTTAAATAGAAAAAATCTGGTCTGTAGTAATTAAGTTAGCAGTAGAGGACACAACAAAGCCCATTCCTCTAAATCTCTGGGGCAATACAAACTTGTTGCTTTCTTTATATGATTACCACTTGAGAACTAAACCCCAAAGACGGTTGGTGGATGTGATAATGCCGAGAAATGTTCCCGAGTCTGTGAAAATCTCTTATTTTTAATTTGTATAATCCCATATTAATTATTGGGATTTTTCTGCCTCTCTGGTAGGTGCTGTCATCAAAAGATCCTTTGGACATAAATCAGCACTGTAGAATAAAAAAGGCCCCTGTTCACCTGGCAGGACAGGGCTGCTCAAAATGAATGCAGCCGCTGTTTCTCCCTGCTGCCACTTGTAAACGTGCACCATCAGAGGTATTGGTATCGTGTAGGTCTTTCAGGCACTCTATAAATATTAATTGAATTGAAAGGTGTTGATAAGGTAAAGAAAGTTACACTTCTCCAAATGGTGGCAGTCACCACCTCAGGCTCAATGTTAAAAGGAAAAGACAAAGAAAGGAGTCCAGGTCATTAGAAAGGCTTTCCTGGCAGTGCCAGGTGTCAGCTATCATGAGAGCAAGTCCTGGCTGAGACCCACAGAGCGCAGTCAGATGATTTATCCTTTCCCCAAGTAAGGCTTGGAAACACATTTTTTAAAATTGCCTGTATTACCCTCGATCCCACCAACACTTATAAATAAAGAAAAGAAAATATTGCCTGTCCACACGTAGTTTTACTATGATGAGGCACCGTCCCTTGACATATGCCTGGCATACTGTTCCCAGTAGCAAAGCAAAAAAGTGGCAGGAGGTGACATGCCACACCGTCAGGATCAATGCCAATAGGTTCGCCAAAGAATCTGTGGGCCCCAGGCTCTGTCTGTGGCTGACATTCTATGACATCCCAGGAAGAAAACTTCAAGGCTAGATGCAAAGGAGAATGGAGGTGCTGGGGGAACAAAGACTGGGACTTGGCCTTGAGGATGAACAGGCTCAACTGCCAGGTGAAGGATACTGAGAGGGCAGAGATGCCTGGAGAACCCGGACACATTCCTCCCCAGGTCACCAGCCTTTACTTGGGAAAAGGGCCCATGTGACCAGCTGCACTGAAAAATACCAATGTGAACCCTGCAAGGAGACCAGATGGCTCTGGGCCGGGAGTAAAAATAGCTCATCGTACAGCCCAGGCGAGGCAGGGACTCAGGGCCCCTCGGGTTTGGATTTCAACTGGCCGAAGAGGTAAAGAACGTTTTAACTAAACTGTAAGAAGCTTCATTGGGAAGAGAGATTTTTAAAGAAATCATATAAATACACATACACATACATATTTTCATTCTACCTTCTACCTGGCCTATTTCAGATTCATTTGACAGTCTTCAGCCAAAGAAAGAAAAAGATTGACAATTAGAAAAAAAAAAAAATTGTCTTTCTTCTAACCTGACCATTACAAGAAAAACTAGCAGACCAGCATTGTCTTTACTTGGTAAAGAATTTCTTTGGATTAGAGATGTAGCTCAGTGGTAGAGCATGTGGTTAGTTTGCACTAAATGTCCTGGGTTCAATCTTATAATCTCAGCACTGGGGAGGCTGAGGCAGGAGAATCACAAGTCTAAGAGCAGCTGAGGCTACCTAGAGAGTCCCAGTCTCAAAAAACAAGAACCACCCTAATTTCTTCCACAGATGGACTAACAGGAAGAGTTGGGCACAGAGAAATGAAAACTTGTGAGGTTTTTTAATTTAATCATTTTTAAAGACCCAAAGTTACAGATTTATCTGAGTTCTGATTTATTCATTTAATGACTTACTGTACAGAAATTCTTTAATCTACCTCCCCTTATTCCAGCAAGGTTTCTATTTTTACCAACGAGGGTGAATCACGGTCAGACCATCTAGGGACATGTTTAGAACATGAACTTTCAAGTCAAGAACCAAGTGAAATTTTGCTGCCCAAATCAGAGCCTTGAAGCTGAGCACAGTCGCAGGCATTGTGCTCTGACATTATGGTCGCCTGTGTGCCCTGATTGTACTGCATAGAAAAGGGGTGACTGGAAGGGTTCTCTGGACAAAAAAACCAGCCTGGATAATAACTTCTTACAAGATCAGAGGAAAGAAAGGGCACTGAACATGAGGTTCCCTCCGTCCCAAGACCTGGTGAACAAGAAAATGCTTTTGTGCCTTTCAGTTGCTGAAACTGATGCAATCTTCTATCGACAAGCCATCAGTAAAGAAGTTTTTGTCTTCCTGTGCAGTGTTGTTCTGTCCTGAGAACCATGAATGCCTTTCTTATTTCACTCAAATTCTGGTGCTTCATTAATATAAGAGTCTTGGTGCCTGGCTAATCAAAATCTCAGCTCCATTGGATTTAATTCTGAATTTTCAGGGAAATATAAAATAAAATTAAGTACAATTGAATCTAATTAGAACTTTTACCTAGAGGCAAAGGTTCTAGGTTCAAATCCACAGCTTAATAAGTATCAGAATAACATCTTTAATGTTTGTTTTACAGTTTGCAAATTTTGAATCCCTTGAAATTAAACATTAATTCCAGTTGTTGTTGTTAGGTGCCGTCAAGTCAGGTCCAGCTCATAGCGACCGTATGTACAACAGAATGAAACACTCCCTGACACTATGTTGTGCCTGGAACTATGTCAGTGCTTCTCTGCTATTTGTAGGGTTTTTAATGGCTGATTTTTTTGGAATTGCTTCGCAAGTGGATTGCCACATCCTTCTCCCATTTTTGCGTTGCTTGGGACCAAACCCAGGGCATCAGAGAGAACAGAGCAGCATTCTACCAACTGAGCTAATCCCTAGCCCATTAGTCCAAGTAGTCCCTCTTTTTTCATAAGGCAGAGTTTTAAATATGGCAAGGATAGTGGTTGGAGGTATAGCTCAGTGGTAGAGCACTTGCCTAGCATGGCTAAAGCCCTGAGTTCCATTCCCACCCCCATGAAAATAAATAAAGATGAATGTGGCAAGGATGAGACTTTATAAGCCATCCCAGAATAATCCTGACACAGTAGCTGCAACAATGGGCTTAAACATAAAAAAGATCATGTGTCTGGTGCAGACTCCTGGAGTATTTCATTCCATTATACATTGGGTCACTACGAGTCAAACTCAATGGCACCTAACAATAACAATGGAATTATCCCAGTAGAGTTGAACTTTTTAAATTAAATTTAAGGGCTAGGTTCTGGTAACATTCTTAGGGTTTTTGTTCCTCAGTGTGTCAGGAGCTTGCACATAGTTCAGAAAAGAAAAATGCATCTATCTGGAGACTTTTCTTTAGCCAGCAAGCACCCTTTGGGTTGAAAGTTGATTTCTGGTGCTCAGGTAGATGGTTACCATGAAGTTCAATCCTTCTGTGACCTCAAACTGAAGCAAACCCACAAGGCTACTCAGATGCCTCATAGCATATGCACCAGAAGTTCATGTCTTCTCTCACTTTCAAGGAGCTATCACAGAAACATGGGCTTGCAGCCGTAGCACTTCGGATCCCGTCAGATCTCGGAAGCTAAGCAGGGTCAGATCTGGTTAGTACCTGGGTGGGAGACCGCCGAGGAACATCAGATACTGTAGGTTTGGGAGGAGGACCTGGCAACCCACTCCCACAAATCAATCCGCCATTGAAAACCCTATGAATAGCAGAGACACACTGACAATAGTGTCTCACCTGTTGTACGTAGGGTCGCTATGAGTCTAACACCAACTCCACGGCACCTAACAACGACAACAACAACATCACAGAAACATAATGCCTGTGTGCTCTCTGCCCATCTGCAGGACCACGAGGGCCAGGTGGTTGGAAGTCATCACAAATGTCACCAAATCCACAAGGAAGTCTATGTATATGGGGAAAAAAATGCACCATCCACAAAGAGCAGGTGCAGTGTGCGGCCAATGGCACACCCATCCACGTGGGCATTCCCCCAGCAAGGTGATTATCACTAAGCTTAAACTGGACGAAGATCAGGGGGAAAAAATCTTGAATACAAAGCTAAGTCTTTTTTTTTAAATTTTTTAATTGTTGTTGTTGTTGTTAGGTGCCATCGAGTCAATAAGTCAATTGGAAATTTTTAATGTAAAGCCAAGTCTTGACAGCTGGAAAAATGAAAGACAAATGTATGAAAGAATTTACTGAGAAAATGTGGGAATTAATGTGTAACTATAGGTTTCCATTCTTGTCTGTGTTTCTTTGGAACTGTTTAAGATGTCACTGGACATTGCCCTCCTGGTTTTTGGTTTGGGGTTATTTTTGTTTTTAGTTGGTTAGTTGGTCTTGTGTGTGTGTGTGTGTGTTTTGTTTTATCTGAGACAGGTTCTCACTATGTGGCCCACACTATCCTCGAATCTGTGATCCTCCTGCTTCAGCCTCCCTAGTGCTAGGATTAAAGCTACATACTATCACACCTGGCTACAATTTTGATTAGTAATTTTATGAATAAAAATCAGAAAAATTTCCTAATTCCAACAAAAAAGTTGATTTCCAAATAAACAAACGTATATGTCTGATCTTTTTTTCCCCACCTAAGATGAAAGATCTATGTGCTTTTCTCATATGTTGGTGTTGTTAGGCACCCTCAAGACAGGTCCAACTTATAGCAACCCTATGTACAACAAAATGAAACACTACCTAACACTGCCATGCCTGGCACTATGTCAGTGCTTCTCTGCTATTCATAGGGTTTTCAATGGCAGATTATTTCAGGAGTGGGCTGCTTTCTCCCTAGCCTGTAGCACCTGTTATTCCCAGGTGGTCTCCTATCCATGGACTAACCAGGCCAACAGTGCTTAGCTTCTGAGATCAGGTGGGATTGGATGCTAGGGTGCTATGGCTGCAGATTTTCTCCTACACAGAAAAGATTTTATAGCAAAATTACAAATATATTGACCCAGGTTTCCTTCTAATACCTTGTAGTTATATTCTCAGCATTTGAATTTTCTATAAAGCTGGACTGTATTTTGTTATAAAGAATAAAATAAAAATCCAGTTTTATTTAATGACCTTCCATTTGTTCAAACACCATTGGCACTGCTTTGAAATACTTCTAGTATATACTAAATTTTTATATATGTTGGCCTCACTGTTCCAATCTATTACTATGACTATTTCTTTTTATTGTCCCACAATTTTAACCATAGTAGTATATTGTAATATTTTATATTTATTACACCACATATTAAAATGTATTATAAAGGTACTGTTTTTTTTTTCTATTTCTTTCCTAAATAGCTCTGGCTACTCTTTCAACCTTTTGATTTTCTGTAGACTAATATATCAAATCTCCTTGCCAGCCTCCTCTTCTCTAATTCATTGAGAACTATTTTGATTTGCTGATTAATTTAGATAATACCAATATTTCAAAACTTTGCTTGCTTTAAAGCAAACATAATTCAATATTCTTTGATTATTGCCCTATTAAGTTAATTCCCAAGGATTTTATGGTATAGGATTTTTGTTGTGACTGAGTGAATGCTATGTCTCTTTACTTAAAATTTTCATTTTATATTTTCTTTAGGAAAATATTAATTTTTATGTTACCTTGAAAATCAACTGCCTCATTCATTCTTTTAATATTTTCAATATTTCTAATAGAGTTTTCTTTTCCTTTTTTTTTTTTTTTTTTTTTTTTTTTTTTTTTTTTTTTTTTTTTTTTTTTTTTTTTTTTTTTTTTTTTTTTTTTTTTTTTTTTTTTTTTTTTTTTTTTTTTGAGGCACTGGGGGATGAACTCAGGGTCTTGCATATACTTTGCAAGTGCTCTACCACTGGACTGCACCCCCCAGCCCATTTTTAAATTTTTATCTTGAGAAAGGCTCTTGCTAAATTATGCAGATGCCCTCTGGCCTTGAACCTGTGATCCACCTGCCACCTCCCAGTTTCTGAGATTACAAATGTGAGTCACCATGCCCAGCCAGGCCCTGCGCATACTTTGCAAATGCTCTACACTGGGCTGGCTACACCCACAGCCCTTTTATTTTTTATTTATTTATTCTTTTAAATTTTAAGTCAAAGTCTCATTAAGTTATGCAGGCTGCCTCTGGCCTCAAACTTGAGATCCTCCTGCCTCTGCCTCCTGAGTCACTGGGATTACAGGCACACGCTGCTGCACTCAGCTCTACTAGCTTTTCAGTTGAGAAATTTTCCTTAAAGGCAATGAAAAATTCAGTCTCACTTGTAATTTAAATTATCAAAATACAGCCTCTGAAATGAGATTTCACTTGTACTAAGGAAGTACACATTTCTACAAATATTATTAGCTTTAAGAACTTCCTAGATTTTAACCTTGTGCAACAGGACTAAGAAACAAGAAGGCTTAGAGTCTACTTCTAGCTCATAAACTAAAATGCTCTGATCATGACCACATTCTCCCCTTCTTGTTATTATGCATTTTCACTTTTTACAGGGAAAAGAATAACAATCCCCCTTTTCTCCCTGCTTTGAGATGATGTGCATCCAATAATGAGGCAGTGAGGTGACATGCAATTAATGGCTTCCCAGGATGCATCACATAGCAGCAGCCACGCACACCTGCCAATACTCACCAATAATAACACTTCTCGTGGAGGTTTATGCTTGATAATAGCAGAATAGCCTATATCCTACTCACGTGACTTTTAATAACAATTTGATTCCAGAATAATTTTCGAAAATGATTGAAAACACTGGAGAGTGACAAAACCCAAGCAGAAAGCACATGAAAACTTCATCCATGCGGCTTTTGCTCAAAGGACACTCCATGATCCCCACAGTGTGCAGTGGCTGGAACTCAAGAAGAGCGCCCTCGTCTTATGGACTTGGGGGTCAGAGGATGAAATGTATGGATATTTGAGTGGCTATAGATAGAGAACAGTGATCCTGGTATGGAGGGAACTGCAGAGAAGGAAGCCCCCAAGATCTGAATACAAACTCTTAAAATCCCTGTTGACTCTTAAGTGGTCCATGGATTGGGCAGATTTCCAGGAAGCCCAGTAGAAATCAATAGCTAGAAGCCAGAAATTGCTGAATAGAGAGAAATGCCAGCTGTTTCTTACCACAGCACAAACAAAACTTGGAAATTTGAAACCTGTAAGTGGGAGAGATTTGGTAAATATCTCAGAGTTTCCTTTAAACCCTTAGGCATTGCCTTGCAAGTACAGAATATGTCCCATCACTAAGGGATTCCGTCCAGGAATAAAGGAAAAAACAAACTAGACCTTACCTACATACATGTAAATCAAAGCTTCCACGTGTTAGAGTTGATCTGCTCTCATTTAACTGTAAACTAGGACAAAAAGCTTCACATTTCAAGGAGCAGAAAAGATTCCAAAGTATCTATCATGAATCATTTGCAATGTTGTGTAGAACAATAACCATTACCATAAGTAAGAAGAAATAGGGAAATGTAACCCATGCTTAAGAGAAAAACCAGTCAGTAGAAACATATTTTGAGTTGTCCAAGATGTTAAAATTAGCAAATATGACCATTAAGGTGGCTATTATAAATATATTCAAGTGATGCAACGGAGGGATATTCATAATAGGTGAATAGCTGGAAAAATCTCACAAAATAAATAAATAAATAAAAACCACTTATTTTTTAAAAAATGAATTGGAGCCAGCACGACTGTGATCCCACCTGCTCAAGAGACTGAGGTGTAAGGATCTCTAGTTCAAGGCCAGAGGCAGCCTGTGTAACTTAGCGAGACCCTGTTTCAAACTAGAAAATAAGAAGTGGGCTGGGGTGCAGCTCAGTGACAGAGCACTTGCCTTAGCATGTGCAAGGTCCTGTTTTCAACCCACACCCTAGTGGAGGAAAAGAAAGAAGAAAGAAAGAAAAAAGGAAAGAAAAACAAATAAAGACAGAAAGAAAAAAGGAAAGAAAAAGAAAAAGAAAAAAGGAAAGAAAAAGAAAGAAAGAAAGAGAGAAAAGAAGACGGAAGGAAGGAAGGAAAGGGAAGGGATGGAAGGAAGAAAGGAGAGAGAAAAAAGAAAGAAAGATAGCAAAAAAAGAATCTAGTAGAAAATTCAGAGGTGACAAGTATAATATCTAAAATATCAAAATTCCCTGGCTGAGCTTAACAGTCCACTGAAGAGGATGAAAAAGGGGTCGGTGAATCTGAATACAAACCATTTGAAAATATGCAATCTGGGGAGTAAAAGCAGGAGAGAAAGTATCTGAAGAACAAAAAGAAGAAAAAGAGAGGCAGGAGGAAAAAGACTTGCGGCGATTAGGAAAATGATATAGCTGCATAGTTTTTCAGGACTCCATTCAAACACAGGATTTGGTCAATTCAGTAAAGTTTCTAGATTCCACAGTTGGCAAACTACCTCCCATGGCTCCATCCAGCTCTCAGAAATTAATACAAAAGAGCTAGGAGTGGTGATGTGCACATCTGTGATCCCAGTGTTCTGGGGGCAGAGGCAGGAGATGGTGAGTTCCAGGCCAGCCCAGGTCACTTAGTGAAACCCTGTCTCAAAAAATCAAAACAACAAAAAAAGAAGAACATCCAAAAGACCTTCCTTCCTGGATGAACAACTTAATTTAGGCTCTCTCTCCACTTCCTTCCAGGCCTATGAATGATACCTTCACCTTTGTTGATCCAATTGGAGTTATCATAAATGAAGGAGAAAGTATCCCAAAAGAATATTTAATTTTTTTGAGGTGGCTTCCTCGTTTTATCAATGAAACTGTCCTTCTACTTCCCCAATAAAGTAGAGCACTCTGTAATATTTTGGTGAGTGAATAATTGCACAGGGAATTGGGAGTGTGCCAGAGAAAGTGGTCATGTTATTGAACCCTGATTGGAGTTACCTAAGACAAAAAGCCCAGCCAGAAGACTGCTAAACTGAATGAAATATCAAGGGTTTAGTAAGTGAAAGTTTCAAAATAGAGACAGCTGGAATAAGGAAGTAAAGGAACTACAGTGGAAAAGGCTTTTCTCAAAGAATACAAGGTTTGAAAGGCAATATTCTCACACCAAATGACGATCTGCAAGGCTTTACCTGCCCAGTCCCGGTGCCTTCAAAGGAGAAGCATATGCATGCAAACCAAGTAGGGAAGTGCTGTGTCAGTCTTTTCTGTTGCTGTGATAAAATACCTGAGGTGAACAACTTAAAAGGAAGAAATGTTTATTTGGCTCACAGTTTCAGAGGGTTCAGTGCATGGTTATATGGCCCTGTTGCTTTGGCCTGTGTCAGCACAGTATATCATGGTGGGAGTGCATGGCAAACAAGATGCTCACTTCATGGCCACCCTGAAGCAGAGACAAAGGAGTGTGGGGTCTCTATACACCCTTCAAAGACACACCCCGAATGACTTAACTTCCTTCCACCAGGCCCCACCTCTTAAAGGTTCCACCACCTCCCAATAGTGCCATAGGTTAGGAGTTGAGCCTTTAATACCTGGGACTTTGAGAAACATTTCCAAATTATACCAAGCCCATACAACAATCTGCACCTATAGGTCCTTAACTTTTTCCAAACCTGAACTCTGGATTCCCTCCCCAAACCTGTGCTCTTATCTGAGCAATGGTACCTCCATCTGCTGTTGTTGTTAGCTGCCTTCCAGTTGGGTCCAACTCATAATGACCCTATATACAACAGAATGAAACACTCCCCAACACTGTGCCAGGCACATGATTTTTTTTATGTTGAAGTCCATTGTTGCAGACATTGTATCAATCCATCTAGTTGAGGGTCTTCCTTTTTTTCATTGACCTGCCACTCTACCAAACATGATGTCCTTTTCTGGGGATTGGTCCCTTCTGACAATGTGTCCAAAATATGTAAGACACAGTCTAGCCATCTTTGTTTCCAAAGAGCCCTCTAGCTGTACTTTTTCTATGGCAGATCTATTGGTTTTTTTGGCAATCCATGGTATATTCAATATTCATCTCCAGCACCATAATTCAAAAGCATCAATTCATCTTTTGTGTCCCTTATTCACTGTCTAGCATTTACAAACATTGTATCTGCCTATTCATGTCATATCAGAAACCTAGGAGTCATCCTTGCTTCTTCTTTCTCCTTCATCTTTACATTCAACCTGTCATGAACTGTAGATTTTTCTGCCTCTACTGCCATCATCCAGTTTTTGGCTGCCAGCATCTCTCCTGAACTTTTGAAATGGCTGCTTGTTTGATCTCCCTGCTTTCCACTCATGTCCTCTGTTATGGTTTAGATATAGTTAAGGCTCATGTGTTAAAGTCTTGGTCCCAAGTTGATAGATCCAATCAGGAAGAAGTGATTGGATTATGAGGGCACTGACCTAATCAATGGATTGATCCACTGATAAGTTCATACTATGATGGCATTATTGGGAGATGGTCAAAAGTAGGAAGTAAGGCCCCGCTGGAGGAAGTAGGTCACTGGGGGTACGCCTTGGAAAGATATACCTGGCTCCCAGCCCCTACCAGTCTCTCTCTGCTTCCTGGCTGCCGTAAGGTGAGCAGCTTTGCTCCACCACACCCTTCTACCATGATGTTCTACTTCATTACGTCCCAGAAACAATGGGGCCAGCCAACCTTAGACTGAAACCTCCAAAACCGTGAGCCAAAATAAATTTTTCCTCCTTTTAAATTGTTTTTCTTGGGTATTTGTCACAGCATCAAAACACTGACACATCCACCTTGAGCTTTTCTCCATACACCAACCACAGTAACCACCTAAGAATATAATTGGATCTCCATTACTTCCTATTGTTGTTGTTGTTGTTGTGTTATTATTAGATGGTGTCAAGTTGGATTCAACTCATACCACCCCTCATGTATAACAGAACAAAACAGTACTCAACACTGTGCTATGCACATGATCTTTTTTATCTTTGAGCCCATTGTTGCAGTCACTGTGTTTCTTCACATTTTGAGTTGTGCCACACCAGCAAGTGGAAGTCCCAGGTGCTTTACTCCATTCCCATCATTAAGGTTGATTCTACTTTGGGGAGGTAACTCTTCCCTGGTCATGTTCTGAATGCCTTCCAGCTTGGGGGTCTCATTTTCCAGCACTATATTTAACAGTGCTTCTCTGCTGTTCATAGGGTTTTCAAAAGCTAATTAGTTTGGGAATGGACTGTCTCATCTTCCTCCCTAGTCCATTTTAGTCCGGAAGCTCAGCTGAAACTTGTCCATCATGGATGGCTCTGCTGGTATCTGAAATACCAGTGGCATAGCTTTCAGCATCATAGCAACATGCAAATCCTCACCACACAACAAGCTGACAGACATTTGGGGGCCCTTACTTCCTAGCTTAATAGCTTCCATCACAGCTAATACAAACTTTGTAGTTTTCAGCTGACAATCAGAATTGCATTTATTTCTCTGACCTCATCACTCATAAGTCTTCACATTGTTTATAATATTCTATGTACATCCAAATTTTATGTGCCAACACTAACATGGCAAGCTCTTTCTCCATCTTCTTGAAGAGGTCTTCCCTGGCTTCTTCCAATGGCTAACTCCTTCCAGCCCTTAGCTTAAAATCCACTTGCTCAGAAATGCCTTTCCTGTCCTTCCAGTCTAAAGCTGATCTCCCGCTTGTTATTCTCCAACATTGCATGCTATTCATTTTTTGCACCTAGGATAATCTGAAATTATGTTTGTTTTATGTGTTTGTTGCCTGAAGCCATAGCCCTGTGGCATCCGATCCCATCAGATCTCAGAAGCTAAGCAGGGTCCAGCCTGGTTAGTACTTGGATGGGAGACCGCAGGGAACACCAGTGCTGTAGGCTTGGGAGACGGACCTGGCAACCCACTCCCAAAAATCAATCCACCATTGAAAACCCTATGAACAGCAGAGAAGCACTGACAATAGTGTTTCACCTATTGTACATAGGGTCTCTATGAATCAGATACCGACTCGACGGCACCTAATACCACCACCAGAAATGTGTTTGTTAACCCTCTACCCCACTAGGATATATATTCAGCGAGAACAGACCATGTCTACTTTGTTCACCATTGTTTACCACTGTTTGCCTAGCATGGAGGAGGTGTTCAACAAATACTTGATGAATGAGTGAGTAGAGAGAGACCTCTTCAGAGTTCATTGAGGCCTTCTCCCACTTTCTAGCTCAATGGCTCCTCATTAAATGGGCCTTGCCTTTAGTGCATTTCCTTCCTCTTCTTCTTCTTCCTCCTCCTCCTCCTCACCTGCTTCCTCCTCCTCATATCATCTTCCTCCCTACCCTAGTCTCACTGAGGAGAGGGGCCTCAAGCAAGTGTAGCTATAACAGCAAGTTCCCAAGGTGAAATGCAAGGGAAAGTCTTTAGAAACTATGTGGAATAACTTTAAGAAAAAAATTATAATATGGATCCTAAGCCAAGAAACTATACACACATATATCATAGTATAATATTTAACCTCAGTACTTGATGTCACTCATCCACATTTAGCCAGCCAGGCTGTAATGGCATTTACAAACAAAGCTAAAAATGGTATCCAAAAAGTAATTTCCTATTTATTGGGTTTTTAAAAAATATTATCTTTATATAGAATATTAGAATGATTTTTATTCTTATATTTCATCTTTTGGAGTTGCTGAGGGTACAAGGCAGTAATTCCAGGTTTTAAACATTTAGAAATTGCATGTTCTCCCCCGTTTTGTGTGAAGGGGTATGATGCTACAGGATTCCTGGTTAACTGACCAGGCATTTGTTTTGTTTATTCAGCTGGGGTATGGGTGTGAGTTACCCCATCAATCCCTCTTCTGAGTTCCCTCTCCAACCACCAGAAAACATTAGTGAGTTTTCTCTCCGATAGAAATTAAGAGACCTGGAAATCTTTGTTTCATTAGCACTATGCTTTAATCAAGTAGGTAATAGCTGAGACACTGTCAGTGTCCATTTGGGCTGTGTGTGTGTGTGTGTGTGTGTGTGTGTGTGTGTGTGTAGCGCATTTGCACATGTGGGTGTGATGAAAATATTCCAAGTAGCTTGTCTTAGGACCAGTGTTTTTTTCTATTTTCCATCTACTTCCCTTAGTGCTGTCTTAACTATATTTCACCCTTGCTTTATTTAGGTGATTTATGATACCAATTCAAGTGGAAAGAGCATCATTTATATTTTTTTGAAGCATGGGAGTTTTAAAGTTACTATTTTACAATAGGTATTTTATACACACTTTATAATCTAAATAGTAATTTAGAATATGAATATCATATGCCTGCTGGAAATTATTAGATGCAGCTAGAAAACTTTATGATATGACTTGTGTGTATGTGTAAAATTGACATTTTCAAGCACTTAAATTGTACACATATTTTATAGTATCCTACCATACAACAACAACAACAACAACACATTTAGCCCTCAAACAACTCTGCAAGGCAGGGATTATCATTTGCTTTTTACTAAGGAGGTAAGTAAGGCATAAAGAAGTGAAATACCAACTCCAGACACAATGGCACATTCCTGTAATCCCAGTGACTCAGGAGGCAGAAGCAGGAGGATCACAAATTTGAGACCAGAGACAATCTGCATAATTTAGTAAACCCCTATCTCAAAAAGTTAAAAAAATGGGCTAGGGGTGCAGCTCAGTGGTACAGCACTTGCAAAGCATGCAAGCGCAAAGACTCAGGTTCAACCCCTAGTACCATAAAAAAAAAAAAAAGAAAGAAAGAAAGAAAGAAAGAAAGAAAGAAAGAGAAGTTAAGCACCATGTCAAATGTCTAGCAACTGATATATGCATCCAAGATTTAAACCCATTTGTATCTGGCTACAAAGTCTACACTTATGGCACTGTGAGAATTCTACTGAATTTAACCCAATGTTTTAGAATTCCAGTATTCTGGAATGTCTGGTCTAATTCCTGAGTTCTACAATTATATGACCCTGTTTAGCATACATCATAAATTTTCAGCTGAAATAAATCACTCAGAAGTAACAAGAAAAAGTTGCATGCACTTCTGTGATGTTCCATTATGCAACATTATGCATTTGTGAAACTAGAATAACACAGGAAATAATGTAACTGAAGTCTGGTAGAAATTTAGCAGTGCAAATAATTTTAATCTCATTTCTTAGAATGTCATTTTTTCCAAATAGTTTTGAAGAAACAGTTTCCATTTGACATGAGACACATGTAGGCACATTTTTTTTTTTCCAGCAAGACATATGTGAAATAGCTGGAATGAATGTTCTAAGTCTACCTAAAAGCAAGGAAAAGCAGAGGTTGCCTCACAAACGTTGAAACTCAGGTATACACATCACATTTGAACTGGGAGAAATTTTGTGAGCACCATTGGCAGGCTTAGGGGATGAGAGTGGCTGAGGGGATGTCATTTGGGAGAAGGTAAGACAGAGGGAATGAAAGAGGAAGAATTCTTAAAATTTCAGGAAACCAAAGAAGAGGAATCAGAGTGAACATTCCAGTTCAAGACAGTAAACAAAAGAAAAACCTGACAGAGCTGAAAGAAAAGAGAACACACACAGCCATTGTCACCACCGCCACCTAACATTCAACTGTTCACAACAACTGAATCCAGGATGAGATGATGGCTGTAGGGTCTGACTGAAGCTATTCTTTGTCTCTTCTTTCTTTAGTTGCCAAGTGACACGTTCACCTCAATGTTCTTCCCCATCGCCCTCAGTGTTGATATTCAGGTCTTGTGCTTGATGTTTATTTGTTCTGATACAAATGACTTTGTGCATTCATGTTGCTGTTGTTAGGTGCCATAGAGTCAGTGTCCGACCCATAGCGACCCTATCTACAACAGGCAAAACACTATTATTAGTGCTTCTCTGCTATTCATAGGGTTTTCAATGGCTGATTGTTTTTTGGGAGTGGGTTGCCGGATCCTTCTCCCAAGCCTACAGTATCTGATGTTCATAAACACAAAATTTTACAGGGGTTTAAAATATTTTGTGGAATTCTAATATTAACATCCCCCATGTGTCTGTCAGCTTGTTGTGCTGTGGGGACTTGCGTGTTGCTGTGATGTTGAAAACTATGCCACCAGTATTTCAGATACCAGCAGGACTACCTGTAGTGGACAGGTTTCAACTGAGCTTCCAGACTAAGACAGATGGGGGAGAAGAATCCGTCAGCCCACTCCCAAAACAATTAGCCATTGAAAATCCTATGAGAAGCAGAGAAGCACTATCAAATATAGTGCCAGAAAATGAGTCCCCAGGCTGCAAGGCATTCAAGAAACAAGTAGAGAAGAGCAATCTTCAAAGTAGAGTTGACCATAATGATGGGAATGGAGTAAAGCCCCTGGGACCTCCTTCTGCAGATGTGGCAGAACTCAAAATAAGAAGAAACATAGTGTCTGCAACCATGGACTCAAACATAAAAAGATTGTGTGCACGGCACAGTGCTGGGGAGTGTTTTGTTCTGTTGTACATAGGGTCACTATGAGTCGGACCCAACTCAGTGGAACCTAACAACAACATTAACATTTCCGCTCGCTCACTTGCTCGCTCGCGCGCTCTCTCTCTCTCTCTCTCTCTCGCTCTCGCTCTCGCTCTCTCCCCCCCTTCTTAATATTTTCATATTTTTGAAACAAGGTATTACTATGTTCCCCAGGCTGGCCTTAAAATTGCCATCTTCCTTCCTCCACCTACAGAGCACTGGAATTATAGGCGTGTGCCACCCCAGTTGAGTAATATTTTCTCTTTATATACATCTGTTTCTCCCAGTCTTTATTTCTGTATGAATACAAATGTTTATGTTCAAACAGTTGGATTCTGGTTCATGAAGACAGACTGAGCACATGCACTTTATTTCTCTTCCTTCCAAAAACCCCACTGAAATGAAATTAAATACATTTCAAAATTGTATTTGTCATCAGGGACTGAGGATATGGATCACTGGTAGAGTGCTTGTCTAGCATATGCAGAGGCCCTGGGTTCAATCTCTACGACTGCAAATAAATAAATATAAATATAAATAAAATTATACTAGTTACCTATTGGGTTGTTTGTTTGTTTGTGTGTGTGTGTGTGTGTGTGTGTGTGTGTGTGTGTGTGTTTTGTGGTACTAGGGGTTGAATCCAGGGCCTCGCGCCTGCATGCTCTGCAAGTACTGGACCACTGAGCTGCGCCCTCAGCCCATTTTTTTTTTACTTTTTGAGACAGGATCTCGCTAAGTTATGCAGACTGCCTCTGGTCTCAAACTTGTGATCCTCCCACCTCCGCCTCCCAAGCCGCTGGGATTACAGGCGTGCGCCACCAAGCCTGGCACTAGTTACCTATTGTTGAGTAACAAATTATACCAAAATCTGGGACTTATCAAAACAAACATTTTTTGTATTTCACAGTTTGTGTGGGTCAGAAGTTAGGGAAAAGATTAGGTGAAAGTTTCTAGTTTAGAATCTGTCATGAGGCTGCAATCAAGATGTCATCCAGTTGCAGTTATCTATAGGTCTGACTGGGCCCTGTGGATCCACCACCAAGTGCATTCACATAACTGTTGGCAGGGGATCCTGGTCCCTCACCACATGGAAATTTCCAAGGGACTGCTTGAGTGTTCTCTTGAAGGGACACCTGATTGCCCTTAGTGACCCAAGAGACAGTGGGCAAGGCAAAACCCCAAGGTCTTTTTGACCCAGTCTCAGAAGTCACACACCATCACTTTTGCCATCTTGAGTTAGTCACACAGACTAATCCAGACACAATGTGAGAGAGAAGTACATACTCTCACTGAGGTAAAATGAAGGCTCTCTGCAGGCAGGGATTTCTTTTTACTTACTGCTGTAAAACCAGGACCTAAAACATAAAAGACCTTAATAAACACTTACTGCAGAACTGAATGAATCTTCCTCAAAGAATTGGTAGAGTACGGCAGCTCAGGATGCACTGCTATTTTCTGCATTAATTTTTTATTTTCTTAATGACTTTCTGTCTCATTTTAAGTGAATTTGGTTGTCCCTATTTTCCTGAAAAGTAACTAACTTCACCTAAAAGTTTCAAATTTATTAGTATCATGGCATATGTGATACTTTAATAATTTGTAAGTATTCCTCTCCTGTCTGGTTTTAGTTTTTGTTTGTATATTTTCTTATTTATTTTTAATCAGACTTTCAAAAGCTCCGATACTTTTTTCAGCCTTGCAATAGAAAGAGCTTTTGGGTTTATTGCTAAAGAGCACTTTTAAAAAGTCATTGCTTTTTTCACAAGAAATGACATGAACTTCACACACACACACGTAATTTCTGTGATCCTAATAGAAGGAGGAAGAATGAAAGTGGAGACAGCTCCAAGGCTATGTTGAGTCCAGATGACAGATGTAAAAGGGGTTAGGACCGGGATGTGAAATGTTAGTGGTGGAACCAGTTAGATTTGGGATGCATTTTCCAGTTGCACTGTCATGGCTGCCTCAATGTCCTGAATCAACTCAAAACGTCTACCTTTTGTGGTCATTTGGACTTTGGGGGAAGGGCCAGAAGTCACACTATACCAGATCCAGTGAATAAAGTGGATGAGGAAGCACGGTAATGCCTTTATTTGACAGAATTTGTTGTACCAGCGGCCATGTGTGACACAGAGTGTTGTCATGATGGAAGATGGCACTAAAGATACCCATGAAAGAGGACTTCAGAATTGCCTCAGAAAGTGGCAAGACTGATGGGGTGTGTCTAAAGCCAGGGGGAGCATTTTGAGGGAGATTAATGGCAATGCATCATTTACTTTAACAATTTTTTAATTTAAACATTTACCATAGGTTTTGATCATACCTTGTGTGTGTGTGTGTATGTGTGTGTGTGTGTGTCTGTGTGTGTGTTCATACCTCAGAGCTTATTAGTGAGAGACTAAGCAATGCAGCCTGCCCCATGCATGAGATATTGCTCACCTTGACAGCCTGATCCCACCTTGTAGATACCATCCACAGATAAATGGTACTCAAAGCCATGGAAGTGGATAGAGTAGAGGGCTGAAGGCTGAGGGTTCAGGACCGAGCTCTGGAAATGCCTGGACTTTCCACAGATAGAAGCCGAAGTGAAGAAAAGGAGCAACTAAAGAAAACGAAAACAGTGCCAATGAAGATGAGAGACCAGAGATGAGTAGGGTTGCCGAGCTCTGGAAATGCCTGGACTTTCCACAGATAGAAGCCGAAGTGAAGAAAAGGAGCAACTAAAGAAAACGAAAACAGTGCCAATGAAGATGAGAGACCAGAGATGAGTAGGGTTGAAGGAAAGATGGCCATGAACGTAACAGCAATGCTACTGCGGTGAGGACTGAGAGTTGTCAATTGGATTTTGTAACATTTGGCAGAAGGTCTCTGGTAGCTTTGGTTTCAATGATACAGAGTCGAGGGGGGACCATGGCCGACTAGGAAGTAGCAACACCATTAGAAGTGTTTTGTTCAAGTGCAGATTGTGCCAAATATTGCAAAGTCTCTGGAATCCATATGTTCATAAAATTTTGGAAAGAAAGAATCATTGAAAATGGAAGAATTTTTAAAATGGGAAATTTGCTAAGATCAAGCTATAAAACTTTCCTATTTAGTATGTAGGAAAGTATTCAAATGAAATTCCAGATCTCTAACTAGGATCTTCCAGAAACCCAGAGAAAATATCACTCTTAATAATAAAATAGAAACATTAAAATAAGGACCAAATCAAGAATGTTAAGTAACACTACCATTATCCCATATTTTACTTAAGTCCTAGCCAACAAAGTTGATGCAAAAAATAAAAATAGATATAATATTTGAAAAGAAGATAAACTTTCAATATTTATATGCTAGTGAGGTAAATTTTAAACTACCCAGTTCTCTTTTCCCAACATGAATGCTGGTTGATGGTTTTCTTTTACATTAATGAGTAAAACAAAAGTGAAAAAGGTTGTCCAAATTTCACTTATTGGTTAATGATGTGAGCAACTTCTTGGTTATATTAAAAAATAGTTTTCTAATACCATAAGAGGCTA